>JAQQZR010001383.1:0-11384 GCA_030068235.1 Notoglanidium macrostoma
CTCTCGCCCCAAGATGCTGGGATTGGCTCCAGCTTCCCCGCCACCCAGACGGATAAAGCGCTATAGATAATGGATGGTCATGGCGGACAAGCCGAAGTTGAAAAGTCTTACTTTTTTTTATTGAACTGAAAATTTTCTTAGCAATTTAGTAACACCTCTGAGGGAAATGCTGGGATTCCTAACGGCTTTCCTTAGTTTTCACTCCCTCATGCTAATATATGACTTACGGATTTGTTCTAGCTAGCTTACGTTAGGTGTTCATAAAGTGTAGCATGGTTTTGAAAGGTGATTGTATTGGATTGTATTTCTATGTCAAAGGCATAAATACAAAGGGTACATTTTGTGGTGGATCCAGAGCCTATATCAGGAATACACCCTGGTCAGATGAGATCCCAGGCCATAACAAGGCACACACATGCACAGTCACACAATTTAGAGTTACTAATCCACCTCCCATGGAGGAAACTGGAGAACCCAGAGGAATTCGGTACTGGGGAACGTTTAATGAACCCTGGACATCAGAGCTGCAAGGCAGCAACGTCAAGACTGAAACCGAAACCTCCACCACACCACTCGATATCCCTGATGACCAATATGTGGTCATGCAAACTGGTTTCCTCCCAACATATTTAATTTCACATATTACCTTCATCAGTGGTTCTCTCCCTCTCGCCATTCATCACCTCCCTCTGCCTTCACGTGCCACTCTGAGACAGCAAAGGGATTTCACTCCACACGAAGATGGAGTGCTGATATCTGCTTCGCTTCGAACCCGGGCTGCGAGTGGTGCGCATCACTTCTCGCCTCATAAATTTCTGACATTTCCTCCGAGCTGCAGTGGCAGGTGCTGCCATGTATTTGACTTCTTTAGCAGCTGCTCCTCCACTATACAAACCCACTTGTGTAATGATTTGCTCATGGTGTTCGAGGCATCTGTCAGAACACTGGGGACTTCCCAGAATCCCGCTCAGGGATTTCAATCAGTATCTCTTCTGTGCTAATGATAATGCCAATAGTTGTGGCCCAGTTTAAAGTCAGGTGTTTGCCAGGAGTTGCGATCAATAGCTATTTCCACTCTTTATTTCTCAGAGAACATGTCCTGGTTTAATGCCATAAAGAAAATACATCGACCAATGGGAGAGATTTCAACCCCCAGACTGCTTTAGTGTGAATAAAATGGTGGAACCAGAGGAACGTTTCATGCAAGTTTTTAAGATATTTCAGAGCAAATTGCAAGATCTTCATGAGTCGGGATCTTCCGACATTCAAGTGAAGCGCTCCAGAGTGGCGCAGTTCTCCAATTCGGACGCCATCGGTGGCTTATAATTGACCGAGCCATATAACAGGCTGACTTCCTGTCTCATCTGTTGATGATCGCAACACTGGCGATTAGCATAGGAATGGCAAACTCGTTTTAGGTAATAGAGACCAATGTCAAAAAAATCACCCAATATGACAAACATCTCGTATTAAATTTTATCACTGTATCACGTATTTACATTTTTTTCACTGTTTATATAACCATTATAATCAGCCTGAATGACCTGAACTACGAGAACCCGTCTCTGTCTAGACTGCTGTGTTGTGTTGTGGTTTCCGTCCAGCAGTAGCCTGAGGTTTTATTAAATTGGTTTTTGTTAGTTCCCTACATATTTGTGCGCAGTTGTCCGAAGCCAAAGTGCTTTTAATTTGCAATGTTCACTCTGCAATCTAATCAATTTAAAACTGTTTCCTTTTTCCCGAGAAATGCAAAGTGTGCCACTGCATTCAACCTGCCAGGATCTGGAGCTGAAAAGGAAATGGCTTCCAAGAAAGGAATTAAAATGCAGACACGCTCGCTTAGCATATTAAAGATGCTGTCAGCGCACATGTCTAACAATTCCTCGTGTAGACGTTTTCATTTTTCTCCCCCTACTAATTTCAGCGCAACATTTCAACAAGAAGTAGTGGCTTGTCACACATTATGCACAGTCTAATGGATGCTAATTTCACTTGTATTCAGATGAAACAGTTATTCATGATAAACAGTAGCTTGCTAAGCTCGGTGAAATGAACGCTCTAATTAAAGCACGTGATTATGAAGTGTAATGTAGCGTATAATGTCTAATTAACTGGGCTTCTATTTAAACTTCTTATACGTTCCAGTAAATGAGGCCAGAGGTTACTGGAATGCGATTTTTCCCCATATGAGCATTTTAAAAGCAATGGTGCATGCTGTAGTGTAAAAATAATCAGTGATGGGATGGTGTGATGAATCGGAGATGGCTACCCAGAATTTAATTATTTTCCTATAACAGCACATCTTGGAGTGTTTTATTGCTTCAAGCTAAGCCAACACTAATAATTTATCATTAAGAATTTTTTTTAAAAAATCAGCTTGTGAAGCTTCTGCAAAACAAATCCCTGTGAACGACTTGTTGTAATGAGTGTGTTAGTATAAACCTGCGCTTTGCAGCTGCTCTGCTGTCACGGCTGCTGTTATGGAAAACGCCTTCTGACCAATCAGACTGGTGTGGATTTGTTGCGTATCGAACTCAAAACCATATAAAAGAAGCAAACAAATTCACCCTGAAGAAATACAAGCTGGCAGTGAGGCTTGTAAAAGCTTCCCTTAAAGCCAATATAGTGAAGCTTAGACGGTCGTTCATGAATAATGCATCGTTGTGGATCTGGGCAGAAACGCATGGGTTCTGCTTTTCATTGCCTCGTATTATTCGTGATATTTCCTGGCAGCTGGAGGACTAAGATTTAAAAGTTGTTCCAGTGTGTGATATCCACATCTTATGAATTCCAATCCTATGGTAATAAATTTCTACAGGCTCTTATGTGCTGCTAGAACACTGTCTCCCAGTGCAGCCTTGCTAGATAACAAGGCATTAGTGAAGCAAAAGTGTCTACTGTTTGAAAGAATGAACGAATTAATTAAATAATTAACCATTTTTCTGTTCATTAATATTAGGTTTGGGATTTTCGAATAATTTGCATCTAGAACTGTCTTCTCTTAAACTATAGTAAAAAAAATAAATAAATAAAAAAATCTAAACATTTGTCTCAGGCCCGACGTTAATCTAAAACCTAGCAAGATTGAAGAAAGCTCCTCCCACTTCACCTTCACATCATATCATATGTCCCGAAAAAGATTTTCTGTCATATAATTTTCCCTCCTTTTGTTGTCAACATTGCAGTGATGAAAAATAAGTTCTCCGGTCCTTCTCCCAGACATAGAACCAATTCAAATCACTGCTAATTCGGGGTTTGTTTGTTTTTTGTCGTGTACACTGTCCGAGACGGTGTTTGAATTCAGCAAATGATATTTCAGAAATCCTCAATTCATCAATTCAATTCACTGACTCATTAGAGAAGATAAATTACTTTAGAAAACCCACAGTGTCACAGATATTTGACCAGAAACTTGACCAGAGAACACCTACAGATTTAACCCTCTAAACTTGCAGTTTATTATTCAGGAACTCATGTAATGAATCGTTGAGTAACTAGAGTACGAAACCCAGTATTAGATAGTTTCCTGTATTTGTGTTACCATATTAAATGTAAGCCTATTTAAGGAATCAGGGGTATTGGGTCTGTACACTTCCGGGCAATACAAAATGAGGCAAACTCAATATTACAAAACATGAAGCTTTTAATGGTCTCAACAAAAATCACTGGGCAGAAAATGATCAAGAATTAAAAAGCTCCTTTAAGCAGCTGACTGAGAATCTGAAAATGAAGCAAATCGATGCGGACAACGCAGAGGAAGGCTATAAAAAGATAGAAAGTGCAATTTCTACTGTCTGAAATGTCATGAAGAAATGAAAGTTAAGGGAAACTGTGTAAGTAAAGCCAAAACCTAGAAAACCAAGAGAACCTACAGATAAAAAGGAAAGTAAAACCCCATTTTGACACAAACAACTTTATACCAAATCTGTTCAGGTCAACTAGAGTAAACTTGTGATATAATATCGTGCTGTAATGATGACGAAAGAGATGACATGCTCTTGACAGATAAAAATCTATTCTAAGAATTGACTCAATTTTCTAAGAATTTTGCCTTCATACAAACCTTCTAACTTGTTAATATTGAAACGCTCCTGTGCAGCTCCTGTGTGGCTCCTCAAGGAACCATCAATACCGTTCAAGTTCAATGCGTTTGAAGAACATGATTGCCAAGACCTGTTTGATGCTGGCCAAAGCATCAATAGTGCATGAAATAATACAGGTGCCCTGGGGTAGATTATCAAACTGATCTGGGATACGCAGACGAAGTGGGAGAATCAAATCACTGACCAATATCCAGAGCATATAATAATGCATTAGTGGTGGTGAAGATGATGGAAGTTCACTTTACATCTTACAAGCACTCACTCATTTATCTTCCAGGGAAAATGAGATGGGGAAAATAAGGAGAAGATATGAGACCTCGCTGATTATACCAGTCAGGAGCTGCCCTATTATGATGTCCAATTGCACGTTTATCACCAGGGCTGTGTCTGGAGGCTAACTTCTTACTTTTACTGTTGCCTTGTCGTCTGTTTGTTTTTTTTGGGCGGGGGCGTGTGTGAAAAGGGAATTGAGCATTGAGGTGTCCACTGCAGGATCAAGGATGAGCCCTTACATCGGTTACCATTTTCATTTCATATAATGTCACACAAATACTGTTTAGGTCACAATTTTACATACATCATCATCATCATTATCATCATGGACATGAATATCATGGCAATATTGGGCTTTCAGTTATTTCTTTGAATTGATAAAGCACACCTAATATTTGGTCCCTTAGCAAGTTTCACCTTGACCAGATGCTTTTCAACCATCAACAAGCTTCTGGATGAATTCTGGCTAGATATTTGACCAGTCTCCTTGGCAGAATTGGTCGAGAATTAAATTTGTGTGTTTCCTGAGACGACATTTGTTATGCAAAATGTTTATTCTTTATCCATTCGACAACCTGCTTTGGTGTGTGTTTGCGGTCACTATCCTGTTGGAACGCCCAAGTTTCAACCATCTAGCTGATGGTTTGAGGTTATGCTGAAGAATACTGAGGTTCTTCATTATTACATTCACTTTGTGCATTTTCCTTTGTCCATGTGCTCAGCTGCAAACTTTAGAGGAGCTTGAAGGTGTTGATTTTCGAGCAGGGGCTTCTTACTTGGCCTGTACCTTGATGGTTCCTGGGTTGTTCTTGATAATCCAAACCAATTTCCTTGGCAAATTGGCAAAGTTGCTTCACCTCCCAATAACTCGTACTTGAGAAAAACAAACAAACCCTTTGAATGTTGTGCACAGAGAAGCTCCCAGCTGAAGTCAATCATGAGCACTAACAGAAAGTTAAGAGACCTTGTGAAAATTGGAATTTTAGAAAAGTTTACATGTATTTCAGAGTTTCTTAGTATTTGGTACATCCTACTTTCAATGGCGTGTAAACTGAAGCTGGCATGGACTTCACAGAGTTGTGTAAAACCTGACTGTGGTCTGACCTGACATTGGAAGGGATAAGACTAGAGGAAAATCTGACCTGTTGTACAAAATTTTTAACATGGAAAACATCACAAATCTGCTTCAATTTGAATAGTTACTCAGTGTAAAATCGTAATAAAGAAAAAAAAAATCTACATATTGAACATTTCCTAGCCCTGTGATAGATTGGTGACCTGTCCAGGGTGTACCCTGCCTCTTACCCGATGTCGGCTGGTGTTGGCTCTAGCTTCCCTGCAAACCTTAATGGATAAGCAATATAGATAATGAATGGATGGATGATGTTTATTTGTTTGTTTTTATTCTAAACCTTTTTGTTTAATTTATGAACAAAATTCCCATTTTGTACAAATTAAAACTGCAAGAAAAATGAATCAAGATTATAAATAACGGATAAAATGTTTCACTAAATGTTAGCCTACTTATAATGGCAGGGGGTATTTCATGTTGAAGGGGGGTGAAATATAAATAATAAATAATAATATTCTCTGGAGTCTTTCAAGCACTCTAATCGAGAGATTTTTTTATTTTTTTTATTAATGCCAAAAGTAATTTGAATATAAACAGAAGGAGTTGGACTTGCAGAATCCGTCCGATCTAATTTTGGAGTTTTTTTCAAAAGACATTGTAAGGACAAGTTGCACAAAGAGAGCCCATCATTCTCTTTTGAAGTACCTCATCTTCACTTTTTCTCAGCGTCCTTCTTCATGGACACGCTCCGTGATATTTTATTAAAGAGGTGAAGCGATGATTGGCAGCGGTGTCAAACGCAGTCGAATAGAGCGCAGTCATAATTCTTCACTGATGTTTCCTCAGATCTGACAGGTCTCGCAGGCTCTTACTCTATCTGATCTTCGGATTTGAAAGAACGGCCCAAGACATCTGAAAACAGATAGAAATGGTCACGTGAAACAGTTTCATCATTTCTTCAAACAATACTTCGCTTCTCGCTGTTGTGTGAAGTGTAAATTCACCCCCTGCTCCGATCCTAACTCCACCCACTACGTCATTGTGAAAAAACTGGGCATGGGGCTAAGGAGGGGTGTGGGTTACTCAGTGAGCCTGGGTCAACATATATGTGACTCTCCATTCCAAAACCATTCACATTAGCAACATTTTTCTAAATTGAGCTATTGTGTTTTCTTGAACGGCTCCTGAATCCTGTATTACTTAACATGTACTGCTCCTAACCATTGCAGCAAAAACTCACTGTTTGTGTTGATCGATTACTGATTCAAAACTACGTGTTGGTTTTGCTCCTTCAGTTACATTTTTTCCACTGTCTGATTAAACACTGATGAGCTTGGTTTCACAGACTCCTACTCAAGGGCAGGGCTGGGGCAGTTGGGCCACCCACCGCTGATTAAAGGGCATTAACATTCTTTCATGACGTAGATAAGTCCCAACGCTCGACTCTACGTCAGCATCAGCCTCGCAAGGTTCAGGATGATTTTAACCCGTAGATGACTTTCTGAGCCATTTTCAACCCATAAAATGCAGATTTCTATAAAATTGGTCATTTTGTCCAAAAAGTACAGTCATGTCCTTCATGAAAACAACAACAAAAAAAACCCCAAATATATAAATCTAATAAATATTGAATGCAATCTTAAGATTTAAAACAGGTAAAAGTTTAAATAACATCGTCTGCATTGAGTTTTAAAAAATAATTTTTTTTTTTTTTTTTTTTTACAAATGTTTACCATTTTTTAAGATATGACAGTCCAATTGTTCTGAAAAGAAAAGAATAGAACAGGAAAATGGATTGTGAAATTAATTTCACAATATTGAAGTTATTTCAAAATTAATGAATATTGATATTCTATCACCCAGTCGTAAACATGTCAATCTCTCTCTCTCTCTCTCTCTCTCTCTCTCTCGTTATATATATATTTCAAAAATACTAGAAGACCAAGGGTTTGTGCACTCCTGACCATCACACCCATATGTCCACAGAGTGAGATGAATGAAGACATGGTGTGAGAAGGTTGGATTGGAAGAACTTGAGTGTCCTGCACAGAGCCCTGAACTCTGAACCCTCAACTCCACTAAACACCTTTTGGGATGAACTGAAACACCGGCTGTACCCCAGACCTCCACACTCGACATCAGTGCCTGACTTCACTAATGCCATTGTAGCGAAATAAACACACACGGCTGTGATGGTCAAGGGTGCACAAACTTTCAGCCATATACTGTAGTGTATCACCACTGCATTTCTGCATTTATACCTCGTCGTATTTCACAGGGACAAACCCCATGCATTTAAACGTCCTGTGTTGTCCTGACATGTGATATAAGTAGTGTTGGACTTGATGGATGACTTCTATTTTCCTGTCAGGCTTGAATGATTTTTATGTTTGTCATGATGTGTAGCTGATGGGACTCTATTTGTCTTGTACAGTGCAGGAAAAAGAAATTTCATGACAGAGATTGAGATACAGACACCATCTCTATCAGTACATGCAGATTGTGTACTCTTAAAGTGACACCTGTCTGTTTCTGTGATGCCAGTTCAGCACTCTGAACCTAAATGCAGCTCGCTATGAAAAAAAAGATGCTCATTTCTACAGAAACTGGAAGGAATAAGATCGACCAACAAAAAAGTAAGTGCTGTCTCATATACTGTGTTATCACAAACAGCCATATGGGAAAACTGTGTTTTTTTCCCTTTTACTGTCTTTTCAGTTTCAGTTTTCTTCAGACTGAGAGCCAGTGGCTAAAATAAAAATGGTTTACAAAGCTGTTTTTTTATAAAGTGAAGGCTAGCAAGGCTCATGAATCTGGCCGATAGCTCATGATACGTCACATGGCAGTATAACACATTCACTAGAAAGAGCTATCAACCCTCTTCCACATACATCGGTTGAGAAACACTGACAATTGGCTAGTGTTGTGATTGACAGGTTAGATAGAGTATGCCCCTCCCCCAATAATTTTTCTTTCTTGGCTCCAAGCCACAGATTCAAACTCATAATTTCCCAACATCTGTCTGAGCCCAGATCACATCAGGACTGGGATCCTATGGGACAAAGCAAAAAAAGTGATGCGAGTGGGAGGTTTTTAGTTTAGCACACTTCTCTAGTCGAGAACAATCATGACCTGGAGTGATGTAGCTGAGCTTGAGGAACTGTCAAAGCCGGACTTGTAAAAACCATCTTTTCCACTGTATATGAACTACTTAAAGCACCTGATAACACCATCTCTCTGCTGAACTATAAAAATGCAACAGTTTGACAACAATTGACTTTTTCGATTACTGAGCAAAAGGAACAATGCTCCCTGAATACTCTTGGCCCTCTACAAACCAATGCATTTTGTGAATTCCGTCTCCCAGGTGAAAATTTTCAATCTCATCACCAAGTGCGATTCCTCCACCTGTCAGCTGGATTCTGTTCCAAAAAACTTAATTAAGGTGTGCCTGCCCTCTATTGCCCCTCCGATGACCTCAAAAACGAACACTTGTCTTACCATTGGCGTGATTCCCCTTCATTTAAAACTCCCACTCTCAGACCAACACTGACAAATCCTGGATTGGACCCTTATGATTTCAATAATTATCTCCAATCTACCATTTATATCAAAAGTCACTGAAAGCATAGTGGCATCTCAGCTCCAGGATCACCTAAAAACAATCTCTGGATCTATTCCAATCTGGATGTCACCCTAATCACAGCACAGAAACCAATATAGATAAGATAACCAATGACCTTCTTTGCATGAACGATGCTGGACTACTTTCTATACTCATTCTTCTGGACCTCAGTGCAGGCTTTGACACCACTTCACATCCACTTCTCCTAGAACGTCTAGTCAGCGTTGGAGTCCATGGCAGTGTACATCAGTGGTTCATGTCCAGAAGTGAACAAACTTCATTACTCGAGTCGAAGTATAGATAGTCCTGGTCAAATATTACTCCTGTACAAATGAAAGTTGATAAGTCAGTTGTTACCTGAGTACTTCCTTTTAAAATATTTGCGTATTCATAAGTACTTTTTATCTGTTTTCAGTGTTTAATGTTTTCTTTTTTTACCGCCAAGATTAATTTGAACTGTTCGAAAAATGGAAAGCACTCGAGTGTAGGAGTAGTTTACTGTGATTGGTTTCCCCTGTGAAGAACACGGCGTATGGCCGATCCCAGTTTAGAAAAGAAAAGAAAATTCATGTGCTGACTTCAAAGCTAAGCTTCTAAGTAATGAGTAACAGGAGCCTTCACAGAAATGCGCTGGTGTCAAAAGTACAACATTTGTCTTTCAAATGTAGTGGAATAAAAGTCATAAGTATAAGTTAAAAACAATACTCGAGTAAAGTATACTCAAATACTCAAAAAATGTACTTGTAATATATTCAAGTAAATTTTCTTTGTTACTATCCACCCTTGTTCATGTCCTACCTCACTAAGAGGACGCTCTTATTGTCCAAATAATGAGCTCAGCTGTCACTAAAGGGGTTCTCCAAGGCTCAGTTTTGGGGCCTCTCCTATTTATTATCTATCTCTTCCCACTCTGCAATATCCTTCCACACCATTGTTCACTTACACTGTAATGATGACACATTACATGTCTAGAAAGCCCACTTCTTTCCTTCCTCCCTGCACGATCATCGCCTGTCTTCGTTACATCAACTTGTGGATGACTAAAAATTATCTGAAATTAATCAGCGATAAGACCAACCTACTCAGTGCCAACTTCTTCACAGACAGTTGCACCATACCCTGCTCCACTCAGGTTAAGAGCCTTGGTGTTATTCTGGATAGTACTCTCCCCGTCCCTGCACATATAAAGAACGCTTCTTGCAGTGCCTTTTTCCATCTACAGATCATCGCCCTCACTCAGCACAGCACGGACGTTCTGGTCAATGCTTCTGTTCCATCCTACACCGACTACTGCAACTCTATCCTGTCTGGCATCCCTAATAAACTACTTCACTGGCTCCAAATAATGCAAATCTCTGCAGCAAGGATCACTACATGCTCCAAATCAATCATCCGTATGACATTTCTGCTCACCCAGCTTCACTGGATCTTGTTGCTAATTGAATTAAATTTAAAATTCTAGTCATCGCATCTAATGCCCTACATAATCATGCTCCCACTTACCTCACTAACCTCCTGGAGAACTACACCCCTGCCTGCTCACTGCACTCCTCCTCAGCAGGTCTACTCACGATGATGAATATGAATCTCATCATTATGAGTGGAAGTATCTTGTCATGTTGCCCCTAAGCTCTGGAATTCACTTCCTGGTCACGTTCGGTATTGCAAACCCATTGAGGAATTCAGACAGACAGATAGACAGACAGGCACAGAGACAGACAGACACACAGATAGATAGATAGACAGACACACAGACAGGCAGATAGGTAGACAGGCAGAGAGATAAACAGACACAGACAGACACACAGATAGATAGACAGACAGACACACAGACAGGCAGATAGATAGATAGACAGACACACACACACACAGGCAGGCAGGCAGACAGGCAGATAGATAGATAGACAGACACACACACAGACAGGCAGATAGATAGACAGGCAGAGAGTTAGACAGACACAGACAGACAGAGATAGATAGACACACAGACAGGGAGGCAGACAGGCAGATAGATAGATAGACACACACACACAGACAGGCAGGCAGATAGACAGGCACAGAGATAGACAGACACAGACAGACACACAGATAGATAGACAGACAGACACACACGCAGACAGGCAAATAGATAGACAGATAGATAGATAGATAGACATACACACAGATGGACAGACACACAGACAGATAGACAGACAGATAGACAGACAGACAGACAGACAGACAGACACACAGACAGATAGATAGATAGATAGATAGATAGATAGATAGATAGATAGATAGATAGATAGATAGATAGATTCCAGCTTCAGCT
>JAQQZR010001384.1:0-11381 GCA_030068235.1 Notoglanidium macrostoma
ACACACACACACACACACACACACACACACACACACACACACACACACACACACACACACACACACACACAGGGATTTCTGTCTTAAACGTCTGGGTGAGGTCACAGGGACCCTGTGGCTCATCAGCTAAAAGTAGTCGCATTAAACTATTACACAACACACCCTGTTCAGGGGCGGACAAATCATAAACCCGTTAGCAAGCAAGTAACCGCCAGGCAAGTAAACGCTCCAATGCGCGAGTGCCGGAATCCTGTTAGCCAGAAACCTCGGCAACAGAAAAGACCAGGCTTCATTACAATCCTATTACCTGTTCTGGACTTTTTGAGACCCGGTTCACATTCGCTCATTTCATGCATCTTGAGTATCAGGACTCTTATTCACAATCTGCTCACACTGAACATCCGGTAAACACACTTAGTACTGCTGATGTTTACTCTTCTACACCTGTATACCGTAAAGCACAATCCCACTTTCACAGAAATCCAGAATCCACATTACTGTAAAGCGGCTTTGTGGAAAAAAGTGCAGCATAAACCAAGTACTACATAATGCTGATCTAAAATACATCAACACTGTAGTTTTTAGTGAATCAATTCTGTGTCGATGTCAGTTTTTTTTTTAGACGTCTCATAAAATCATGCTCTGGATAGCTCCCCAGATTTAAGTGCGCAAATGCATTCCGAAAAATAACGTGTTTAAAAATTATATGGTATTATGTAACTTCTGATACGCCTCTCTGATCAGACTCACTGACGCATTTTACAGAATGTGTGTCCATGTGCTGCTGATCACCACAACACAGATCCATTACTCAAACATCTCCAAACCCAAACATCTCCAAACTCAAACATCTCCAAACATCTCCAAACTCAAACATCTCCAAACATCTCCAAACCCAAACATCTCCAAACATCTCCAAACTCAAACATCTCCAAACCCAAACATCTCCAAACATCTCCAAACCCAAAAATCTCCACACCCAAACATCTCCAAACCCAAAAATCTCCAAACATCTCCACACCCAAACATCTCCACACCCAAACATCTCCACACCCAAACATCTCCAAACATCTCCACACCCAAACCTCTCCAAACCCAAACACCCCCCTGTTAAAATAGCAGAAGATATGATTTCTTTGTACATTAGACAAATTTATTTCTCACATTTACATTAGAGAACAGTGAAATTTGCTTCTTTGCATATCTCCGCTTCTCAGGAAGTTGGAGTCAGAACACAGGGTTAAGGGCCTTGCTCAAGGGCCACAGTGACAAGGTACCAAACTACACTTTTTCTTCCCGCTGAAGTAGCAACGTGGAAATCCAGTACTATCTGAGCTCAGGTCAGCCAGTCTACCTGCAAGTTTCAGCAAATCATTTATTCTTGGGGGACGTGTGAGTAAATTTACGTACACTTATTTTGCTGGCGTAGAAGACACGTTCCTCTCCGGCCTTGTTTTCGAATTTCTTTCATGGAGAAGTTCTCGAAATTTTAAACGCAAAAAAAAGTTTCCGTAACCTCGGCAAACTCCTCCTTTGTTCTCAAAATGTGGGGCAAGTCGATAATTAAGCGATACGCTTTCTTGTGTGGAGTTGCTTATGGGCTACGCTTATCCTTAATTTCATTTAATTCTATGGTTGCGAACGATCTTTTAATCATCACACAAGATTACGCTAATGCAAAGACAGGTGTTTTAGAGTGGAGTGAAATTGCCTGGTCTTCCTTGTTGCTTGTATCTCTCTCACAGCTCGAATCATGTGAATAACTTTCAATGATTTTCCAACACTTTCATGTTTTTCCTAACACGCCTAGCTGGAGTGGGGACATCAACGGGACATATTTTGAACCTTTAATATTTATACTTAATTTTTTATGTATTTCAAGGTACATAATTGAACCTTGAGCATCACTGATGGAACTCAAAGCTAATTAAAGTTATGAACCTTTTCAGAAACAAGGTGAAAGTTCAGTTTGGTACTTATTTCTGAGAGTACCTATAGGTACCGCTTTCTTTAACGAGCTGATGGTCACGTGACAAAAACAGAAGGTGACATGATAAATTGATTCAATATAAATGTAAACTAAAGCGATTTCTGATGAAAGTCTGGAGACGCCGTTAAGCTGAGTAACGCTCGTGCTGGACAGAGTGGCGCTGAGAGGAAACTGAACTCACCGTCTCGGCGCGTGCTTGTTGCGCGCGGCGATTTGTCAGCTCGCACATAAGCACCGCGCGCACCGACCAGCGGCAAACACACGAGCGAGAGCGCGAGCAGGCGCGCGGCCCGCCAGATCACCGCCGCCGGCCTCATGCGCGTGCAAGGTGCCTCGCTCGAGCTTTAAATGATTCCGATTCAACTTTTTTTTGTTGTTGTTGTTCCTTTCCCTTTTTTTCACATAACGCACGAGCAGCGGTGTAGAGAGAACAGCTCCAGATGCAGGTCCGGGTCTGGCTGCGCGCGTTTCTCTCGTCCGGGTCCGGGTACGTGCGCGCGCGGTGCAGCGACGTGCATCCACTAAACTCACTCACGCGGACTCGCTTGGGAAAAAGTTAGAAAACTTCAGACGAACGCCAAAGTTATTGCGTCATTCCGTTCACATTCCTCGCGCGTGCAGGCTGCTGGGAAGTGTTTGGGAGGGAAAGGAAGCTGTTTTCCTCCCTTGTCTCGTCTCGTCTCGTCTCGTCAGCTGAGGCGGGCGCGCGCACGACGCGGGGTCACGACCTCTTCGCCATCTTAAAGCGCTTTAACATTGTTTTGACTTTTCCACACATAATGGAGGATTTTTGTGGTTTGTAATCTTCTCCCCTACTGAGGATGATCAGGGCCACATGAAATACATTTCAGAGAATTCTGAGGGAAAAAAGTTAAAACTGTGAGAGTTCATTACATGAAGTAATTAATTCTCTGAAATGTATTTCATGTGGCCCTGATCCTCTTCTGTACCCCGAACTGCACAGAACTCCTGAAATAGTTTAGTGCTCCGTTTGGGAGGCAGTTCAGCAGACTTGCACGGTGGTTCCAGCTCTTTTCAGGGAATAGGCTACTGCACGCTCAAAAGGGGCTCCAGAAGTCACCTTGTGACGTCATATGTTAAGGGTAACGTTGTCATGATGAGTTGCACATTAAACGTGCTACATGAAGAATGTTGTTCTGAAGGCATTCACAACAGTTCTTCACCAAAATAGAAAATAATGAAGCGACATCGCTCAAGCAAGAGCCCCGCCGTACTGAACCTCAGCGCGGGTGTGAATCGGCTGCGGGCACGAGGCTGCAGGCCGTCACAGCCGTACTGATACTCGGTTCATCGGCACCACTGAGAGTGAGATAGTGTTTTTACACAACACTTCTATAAACATGAAATTAATAACGGTCATTTCAGAAACGATATGGCCAAGTGTTTCGTTTGTTTTTGCTCTGTCAAAGAAAATAGTTTCCACAGCAGCTTTGCCTTGTTGACTGACTGAAATCTCATATTAAGTGCAGTTATTAAGCGACAGTTTCGGTGTAAAGAACTATTACTAACATCAGTGTTTTATGTAGCAGACACGAAAAGTGAAATATACCAGTGCTAATCAGACGTAAGTGATGAATAATAGATTAAAATTTTAAAAGTTTGTTCCCAGCACCACAAATGAACTATTTACATATTTGCAAAAAAAACCTGAAAATGATTAGTATTTAGTAACAATGGCGATCAGTGATTTGTCAATGGGAACAATAATGATCAGGGATTAGTTGTTGGGAACAAAGGCTTGCACAAATTCACCAAATCTAGCGAAAAAGAGATCTGTAAGTTGGCAACACTGTAGTGTTAATGTTTTTAATCACATGATTACATGTCAAATTCAGTTTTTGATGCAATTCTGGCGAAATCTTTTGGGTGTGTGTGTTTTAACAGTTGCCCGCAAATCTGTTCACTTTTGGTGATTAAAGACAAAAATGTTGCCGTGAGAGAACAGGAAGGTTTGATTCCCTGAAAGTGTGATTCCCTGATTGTGGTGCCATTTAGCCTTCCAAACAGAATCTAGGTAATGCGTTTAACCACTCAGAAATGTTAACCCTTCTCTGACAATGATCCCATTTTTAACGAGGTTTCTTTCTGACAGACTGTATTTTGCTCTTGAATACGTTTAATTTAGCACAGGCTTTGGCAATTAAACAGAATGCTGGACCGACTCACTGGGCTTATTTGTTTTTTTACCCGGACATGGTCTTTTTTGAGATAATAACTGCCCAAAAGACTATCCTTATTTCCGTGAATCACAACGTTTGCTGTGGTATTTGTCATCCACCTCATGCACACAGCACTAACAGTGAGCATATGCAGGTCTCCTACCGTCTCCGAGTTTCATGTGGCTAACCTTCAGTGACTTCTCGGCAGGACTTTTTATAAACTACAGGAGCAGGAAACACACATGAAAACACACCCTACCCACTATGTAGTGCACTATTTTGGGACTCTGTCGTTTTTCTAGTCATGTCTGAAGGCACAGTGGCACTGAAGTAGGGTACAAATGAACAATGATGGCCCAATTCCAGATGCAGGACAGCTGCTCTGCCAGTTTCTTTCATTCTCTGTCTGTCTCTCTCAAGCTTTTTTTTCAGTGCTGGAATTACAGCCATTTTTTACACAGTCCCGCCATTATCACAGGCTCAAGAGGAATTGGGCAACCTAATATAATTATAAATATAAGCAGCATTTTTAAAACGTGGATGCAAAGTCCTCCTGAAGTCTGGAGAACATGGACATCAGCAAATACTGAGTTTCCTCCCTTGGGATGCTTCGCCAGGCCTTTACTATAGCCTCATGCTTGTTTATGGGGCTTCATGTCTTCAGTAAGTGAAAAGCAGATCAGTTGGTTTGACTGACTCGGATATTTAATAACATTTTATTTCTTTGCCTTATGAAGCTCTTGAGTTGCTTTCACTGTACGTTTTGGGTCGTTATCCATCTGTTCTGTGAAGCGCCATCCTATCAGTTTTGCAGCATTTGACTGAATCTGAGCAGAAAGTACAGCTCTGTACACTTCAGAATTCATTCTGCTGCTTCCATCAGCAGTCGCATCATCAAAGAACACCAGTGACCCAGTTCCACTGTCAGCCACACATGCCCATGTCCACCATGTCTATCAGATGATGTGATGTGCTTTGGGTCATGAGCCCTTGCTTTCCTTCTCAATTCTCTTCTCTTCCCATCATTCTGGTACGAGTTTATCATGGTTTCATCTGTCCAAAGAATCTTGTTCCAGAACTGGACAGGCTTTCTAGCAAATTGTAATCTGGCCTTGTGTGTCATCCATGCTTTTTATCTTGAGATAAACCCAAGATAAACCTTCATGTATTTACATTCATGAAGGTGTGTCTTGATTGTTTCTCAATGATACACCTACCCCTTCAAGAGTGTTCTTGACTTTACTAAATGTTGTGAAGGGGTTTTTCTTTCACCAAGAAATAATTATACACTCATCCACTTTAGTTGTCTTCTGTGGTCTTCCAGGTCTTTTGGTGTTGCTGAGCTTGCAAGTGCATTCCTTCTTTTTAAGAATGTAACAAATTGTTGATTTGGCCACTCCTAAAGATTTTTCTATTTCTCTGATAGGTCTGTTGTTGTTTTTTTAGCCTAATGATGGCCTCCTTCTCTTGCATCAACACTTCTTTGGAATGTATATAGAGAGTTCCCATGAACAGCTGCCAAATGCAAATTTAACACTTGGAATCAACTCCAGACCTTTTATCTCCTTAATCTGTCATGAAATAATGAGGAAGCAGACCATAACTGAACATGAAACCCCTTATTAATCAAGTGTCCGATTACTTTTGACTGTGAAAGTCGAGGAGCTGTGTGTTTCTATCTCTCTCTCTATATATATATATTTATTTCTCTTTGTTCATCTGTTGGGAATTATCTGTAAATTCCACTGGATTCCTGAGGATTGTAATTAGGAGGCATGAGAGTTCTAATTAAAACTTAATCAGAGACCGTGAGGTGACATTCTTCTGTCTGTCACACACTCCTGTCACAAACTGTGTGTGTGTGTGTGTGTGTGTGTGTGTGTGTGCGTGTTAAATCAGCTGTTTTTAGGAGACTCGCCCCATTACATTATGAGACGCCTTCATTTGTTTCATTTGTGTCTTCGTCTATCAGGAAGCCAGATATTCGGATAGATGCTACTTACTCTTAGCTCGAGATGTGTGGTTTATTCTAATGCTAAAGATGAAAAAAGGCTAATGCTAACTGCTTGTTCCTCTCTGACAGGTGTACAGATTCAGAGTGCTGAGTTTTGTGGGCAAATATAAACAGCTCGATCAAAATCTGGTCTTGTCAACCAAAGCATCCGGTACGAGACCCTGATGAGACACGTTTCGCACGTTTACATTAAACAGTACACCAGATGCATTAGGATTGCAGTAGCATGAGCTGATGCATTAGCTGATACTGTGAAGTATTTAACAGTTATGGATGGAGTCTCCAGTGTCAATGCTTTGTAACAGTCAAAGGTAAAGCTGTTCATTTAAGTTTTCTAACACATCTTCAGGAGTTTATGCTTTATGCATTTGTCAGTAACCAGACAATCTGAGTTTTTTTTTTTTTTTTGACTTCAAATGAGAGAAAGAGAAAAGATCCTGTGGCCGTTTGCACCAGCAGATCGTAAGCTTGATGGTAAGTTCGGGTGTAAAGTCCATCTTAACCTTACTTTTCAGAGTAGCTAGTTTCGAATCAGCACCGTCCTGAATTTCGGTTGCACCACGATCACTTAAGACGCAACTTAACTAGTAGTTCATAAAGCCATCCTTAATCAAAACATAATAACGTTTCTATCCTTTCAAGCCAATCAGCGGCACCATACAATGTAAACAGGGAAATGGCATTTTCAACGAACCAAAGAGCCACCCAGAGTTACAAACCTTAACATTAAAACTACACAATGATGAAGAAACGCACAAAAAAACTCACACACACACACACACACTCACTATTCAGTTTCACTTGTCTCCTCTCTGCTTTATTCCACATGAGCTGTGTGTTTAATCACTCACTGAGGGCATTTATATCATATCATGAAGGTGACTCAGCCTTCATTCCTCTCTGTAGTGAAGAACAGTCACGACATCTCTCTTTTTTCTCTTTCTCTGTTTCTCTTATTTGATCTTATTCGCTCTGTACATCTCACCTGAAACGCTCTGTTTATTTAAATTAGCAACTTGTATATATACAGTATATATGCTCTTGTTATGGTTTCTATAGTAACAGCTCATTCACAGAGACTTGAACAGCAGATGCTCCCCATAATTTAAGTCCAATAATGAACATATTTACAAAAATTGCTTAACAAAGTAAAATGTATAATCATTAATACAAGGTCTTGTTTTAATAAATAGGTATTTATTTAACATTTATGGAAGACGTTTCAGCTGTAAGCGCTTTGTGACAGACAGAATTCCTCAGCTCGGGAAAGTCTTCAGAAGGAGTTTATGCTTTCTGGTTTCAGGCTAAAAGGATGAGCTGTGTTTTGTGTGTGTGTGTGTGTGTGTGGGTGTGTGTGAGAGAGAGAGAAAGAGAGAGAGGATGGTGAGTAAATGATTGTTTATCGTAGTTATAACGTAAGTGAGAACATTTCACTCAGACGTACCACAACAACCGGCCGGCAACATAAAATCTAACTGTAAAATGTTCAAATGTGCTACATGTTGCTCAAACCGAAAAGCTATATTATATATACTTTTTTTTGTTGTTTTTTTGTTTACAGCGGATTTTGCGTGCGATTTGGTGCGACAGTATAACTGTTAGTTGTTCGTAAACGCGACCGTAGTGCTGATTTACCATCAAACTAGGTAAAGATCGAACTTACACCCTGCTGGTGTGACCATTTCCCGGTGCCCGAGCAACTATTTATTACAGAGCCCCCTACTGGTCATGGTAGGGAATTTTTTTCTATCTAGTTTTGAATTCCTTCACAATACTTTTGCTTTCCCTAGCCCTAACCCTGACCGTTATTACAAGGTAACACAAAAGTGGCTGAAAAACCCTTCCCCATCATGACCTTCTGGCGGATCCACAGTTTATAGCTGGAACTAACAGGAACTTATTTATTTTTTCTAGACATTCTATAAGATTAAATACAAACCGATAAAGAGTACGATGAGCTGTTCTTTGCTGAGTCTCATTGCTGTGGTGTAAGAGGAGAGATAAACTGCTGTTATAGGAACATGATCAACGGCAGGGTTGTGTGATGCGACTTCCTGCCCGGAAGTGAATGTTGCGTTAGGGTTAGTACAACGTGTATATTGTATATTAGCAGCACTCAGCCAATCAAACTGCGTTTTTAAAAAGTGGCCAGCTGTAGTTACTTATGCTAGCTAGCTAATAAGTTTGCTGGTAACATTACCAAATGCTTGTTTATAAACGGCTTGGCTAAATACTTATTATGCTGTCAGACTCTCAGTACAGACTTATGAGATGCCGATGCTGTGAAAATCTCACTGCAGGGCTGCATATTCGACTACTGTAGCTGCATCATGGAGCTGAGACCTCATCACTGCCTGCAGCTTGTGTGTGTGTGTGTGTGTGTGTGTGGGGCGGGGGGGGTGGAGGTGCTTTACTGTGCTTCTGCCAAAAATGTCAAGAGCCTTAAAACACCTTATTAATCTCCATCACAGATCCTGCACTCACCTCTGTCTGTCCATCTGTCTCTCTCTCTCTCTGATATATATGCAGGTAGTGATCATGTGCCAAGTTAATGTGTGGTTAACGAAGCTAAGCCGCAGTCTATACTGCATCCAAGGGCACACACACATACACACACACCCTGCCAAGGACAAATCCGGTGTAGAAGACGCTGCTGTAATTCTGTCTCACGTTTATGGCGTCATGTTTCACGCTACATCAAACTGACGAATGATCAAAGCAGCACCAATGCGCACGCGTGTGTGTGTGTGTGTGTGTGGGTTGCTATCCTTACGTTAGGTGTGTACCAGTAATCAGTTCTACAACATATCACGATATTTAACACACACAAAATCAATACTTTGGGATCATTCGTTCGGGAAACGTCATGCGGCAGCTAGCCGGCTCGGGTCGCTTATCTGAAGGACCATGGCATGTGTCCTTCTTGGTGACAGCAATCCCATAATTCTGTTCACCGGAGGGGAGAATATCAGGCAGAAATCTCTATCCGTCAGTGCCGTGTAAATTCAGCTAACAAGCTGCATGCGAGGTTGACAAGTGACTGTAGTAGCTGTGCTATTCTGGAGACAGTGACCTCTGGTGGACAGGTGATGAATAAACGCTCTCTGTTCTTATCATTTGTGTCCTTTCAACATGGATGGAGTTCAGCCAGAGTGGAGTAGAGTGCTGCTGTGCCTGTACAGTTCCCATTAAATCATTTTCATAGGGATCCGCCTCTACGGCGTGATGCGTTGGGATATTTAGAGAACTGCACTTTTGTTGTGGACGGTCCCACATGGCTACCCAAAAGAATTATACTTCCTGTAAATATCTAAATACCTTTTTGTGAATAATCTTCCCGAGATTAAAGTGCATTCATACTGATGAGGAAAGCTAATGTTCTGCAGCTCCACCAACTCATTGTCTAGCAGGAGACATGTCACTGATGTCGCCTGTAGTTTCTCTCCTCTGAACATGTATCAAATGCTGTTGTTAGCGCCTGTGGGCGTGGCCTGTCCAACTTTTTTCTTTACTCACAAAGAGAAACAACAGTAGCCAAAATGTATATCCTACATTCCCCTGTACAAATTTGTTTAAATGCTATATTTTTGTACTAGCTCTGTTGGCAGATTAGCAAAGCTAGCTAACTGTACTAGCTACATGTGCTCACAAAAGGCACCAACGATCTTGGCTACGTCCTTCCAAGCTTTATTTTTCTGCAATTTTTTCTGTTTTTAACTGTCACAGTTACTGTAACACCTTCTTACAGCTTATATAAATATTTTTATATATCACTAGCTAGCTATTAGTCACTATGGATAGTCTTAGCTTGTTAGTTAGCTATGTTTGGAACAAACAGCAGTCTAGTGGCATTCGCGTGATGTTCAGGATATTGTAAGTGCAAATTCTAATAATGCCACATCCGTCTGTCCCTGAGAGTTCGTGAAAGCCAAATCAGACATTTTTATTTATGCAGAAGAGGGTAGACAGCGGTCTCCTCTGAGTGTGTTCAGCCAAACCGTGACATAACATGAGCAGCAGTTTGAAAAGGTGCGCTGGCTTCACATGTCTCTGAGGAAGCACATGTTAGGCTTCACCTTCTCTCGGTAGCTGTAACGCGGCTGGGAAGAATTAGAAGACGGGAATTGTCCGCCGAAGTAATCACCAGTCATGGTTGGTAACACAACGAAAACAGCGCTGTTAAGCTAGTAAGAAAGTTTAAACAATTATCACATGTGCCTGGTGGTGAAGGTCATGGCGGATGAGGAAGGGCATGCTGAATTTCATTATTACCTACCAAGGTTCCGTTTCAGTTGTTGAGACCGGGATCTTGGACCATGGGACATATCTGGCTACTGAGAGAGCTGAGAACGATAAAACACAGGCTGAATACTGAGCCATGCTGAACAGGGCAGCCGTGAGGGGGGTGTGGTCTGTTCGCTCAGGGACCGTCAATCAAGCCTGTGAAATTGGAGAGATGGGCAGGCAGACAGACAGGCAGAAAGACAGACAGACACTGTGCACTCTGTGTTCTGGATCAGAAGTATGTAACACACTGACCTGTGTCATCATCAGTGCCAGGAAATGATAATAACATCTGGTTATTATGATATCTGATTGGATTATAAGCGCTAACTATACATAATCACATTCCTGTGACCACAAAGTGTCCTCACGGGAGACTGTGTGCGTGTGCGTGTGCGTGTGCAGGTGTGTGTGTCTGTGTGTGTGTGTGTGTGTGTGATTAGATTAACTCTATTAAATCAAGTCTCACCTACTGCTGCCAGCCTCTCTCTCTCTCTCGCTCTTTATATTCTCACAGTTTTAAGTTTAATCACATCTGTCTTTCAGTCTCACTTGCTCATTGTGTTTCTCTCGCTCTCACACTTTCTCCACACTCTGTATCTCACTCCCGCACACTGTGTGTATGTGTGTATGTGTGTGTGTGTGTGCGCATTGTGGGCTAATGAGTTTGTGGATAATTAACTATGATTTTATTACTGAGTCACCTGAATGGGACACATTCAATTGGCTAGAGTTCTCCTAATTAGCATATTTCCCAGACAGGATAGCAGGTGAACAGGTGTGTGTGTGGGTGTGTATGTGTGAACATGGGTCCATGTATATTGTTGGCTGTGGTATGATTTCTCACACACACACACACACACACACACACACACACACACACACACACACACACACACACACACACACACAC
>JAQQZR010001385.1:0-11377 GCA_030068235.1 Notoglanidium macrostoma
AAAAGGTTATTAACAAAAAGCTTGGCTAAACATATAAGTTTTCAGCCTAGATTTAAACATTGAGACTGTGTCTGAGTATCTGAGTATCATCCTTCATTTTTACAAAGATTGGGTTCTCAAACATGTCAGCTAGCAAACACTGCTTCCTTTTCGTTGTCTTTTTTCCAGCGTCATGCTGCTGCTTGTAGAAATGTGAACCGTGGAAAGCGCTCTCTAGAGTTTTGTCCATTCTGGACTAATGTAGCAACATGATGGCGCAACCAAGTGGCCTCCGTTAGACGTGAAGCAGCACCCTATGTAGCTATAAATGGCTCATTCTAAGCTTACAGAAACAACAATTTGTAATTAAGCATTTGAACACTAATGGATACATATGAATACTATATTCTATTTCTGCTAATAAATTCTCCTTAACCCCTACATAGCGTAGCTGTAATTGTGATAATTTCTTATTCCAGGTGCCTGAAGACTGTGTGTCTATGTATTTACTCAAACCTGACCTTGACTATGAGACAATGCTCAGAATAATACCAGCAGGCAGCAGCACAGAGTCTAAGCATCTCCCCCTAACATGAAAAATGGCAGGTATAGTCACATATAGGATGTATTCAAATTCAACTTGTAATTGTAAAACATAATAATTAATGAACATACCAATAACTTTTTTCTTACACTGAATTACATTTCCTGAACAGAACCATCTCCAAATTGTGGACGTTTGGCCCTCCTGTGCACTACAAACTTAATAAGACTTGAAAACCCAGGCCGATTGTATATGAAGATCTATACACTGAGTGTGACCTCTTTTGACTGAGATTAGTAGCAATGTACTTGCACATTTATTTAAAAAAAAAATCTACAAATCTACCACTCATGTGGCTGGAGTGCAGTCCATAACATCATGCAGATACAAGTTGAAAGCTGTATCAGCTCTAAAAAAAGAAAAAAGGAAGTGAGAGAAAATCATATGAACATTCTTAAGGATTAAAAGAGTCATGAGAATCTACGAAAGAAAGATACAGTCCAGAATCTTTTATTGTGCTGAGGTCAGGATAGACTACTACTACTACACTACTACTACTACTACTACTACTACAGTCAGGATAGACTACTCTCCAAGGGAAAGTAATGACACCAGCATTCAATGAGATGATGGTTTACATTCTGTGCAGAAATGCACACATTGTATTGCTCGGTGTTTAGCCTTTGCAAAATGTGTCAGCTAGGTAGAATAAACACTGTTGACGGTTAGGATGTGGATTGTTTTTTTCCTTTGTTTTTTTTTGACAGGAACAGTGCTCTTTGGTCAACTCAAAAAAATTACTAAATGAGCCAGAGTTAGCTTTGAAGGCTAATGTTCATGTGTGTGTGTGTGTGTGTGTGACTGAGTGTGTGCGGCATATCAAAGAAAGTTGGGTGGGGTTTGGGGAAGTGTTAAGGTCACAAAAAGGAAATTGAGCAAGCACCACTTTGCCCTGAAGCTGTTTTTCTAATGAATAGCTACAAATGATTATATCTGCACGGGTTCACTTTGTTCCCTGGCGTATTTCTGTCAGCCTGTTAATCTACTTTGACAGTCTAGGTCAGATAGGGACATTAGTGACCTGTAAGGCATTTCTCATATTTCTCTTTTGCATGCCAAGTCCACATGTCTTCCACTTGTTTACATAAAGCACTGGTGTGGTCCAGTTTAAACTGGTATGATATGGTTTGTGCTCCGTTTGTTTCTGCTGTATCTAACACCTCACTGTAATCAGCCACTTAAAATGGATTTTGAAGCAGGATTTTCCATGATAAATTTTTTGGGTCTTTTTAATGGGAGCTCTATTAAAGACTTTGCAATTTTATTAAGATGTGTTAGTATTACTATAAGCCTCATTGTATGGGCAGAGTGGTAGTCTAGCACTTTTTGGGTCACCAGTTTTGAGAGAGAGTAGAAAATGTAGCTGTCTGGCAAATCTGTGAGGCCAACTCTACATAGCTTTCAAAGAGACATTTGTCACATACATTACAGTACAATAAACCTTTTTTCTTAACACTACCACTGTTTCTCCTCCTTATGTAGTTTACCAATCCTCATAAGATGCATCATTTAATAACATTATTAATAAAGCTTGTGTAAACTGGTGAATGCCCACAGAGTGGGCCACCCCACCAAAAAAGTAGTAAAACTAGCAGTGATGTAGATTATTTAACATAGCACCAATAACTCTACAGCACCAGCCACCACCCCGAACCAATTCAGAGTCAGTGGCAGAGGATGAAGGAGATTAAGCTGTGAAGACAGATGCAATTTACAGATAATGCTTGCTGTGATAACTGTTTCATGCTTTAAGAAAAATTAGGCTAGCAAGCATATTACTTTTTTTTCTATTGTAGAGTGTATTTTTGTTCCCCTTAACATTAACACACTGTTTAGGCCATGCGAGTTCTGATGAGGTAGTGCCAGTCAGAGATAATCATTAAGAGTAAATGAATTTTTGTCCCAGTCTGCCCCTGCCTCAGTGGCTGATAAATTGTAATAGATTAATACAAGGTAAATAACAGTATTACACACTCAACCAAGTAGGTAAAAAGGAGATTAAATTTGCATTGCTGTGTGACTCACCTCTTAACTATAGTTACCCAAAATATAAATTATTGGTATTAAATACATATAGGCAGATAAGGATATCTGGCTTTTGCTTTTTGACTCTGAGGCTGTTTATTAATAATTCATAGATGCATATTTAAATGGTTAAAAAAAGATGAGTGCTTACAAGACAACACGGCAGTTAATGTGGTGCAGGGTATAAGGAAGACATGGGTCAAGTTAAATTTTTTCCTTATGGCAGTATTACAAATGAAATGTGTGGTGCTTTTGGCAGGAAGAATAAAATTGGGCAACAATGTTTCCTCTCCAGCTGCATGTCAAAACCTCTTATAGCAGCAGTTCAAAAGAGGAGGAAGTCATGCACTAATACGAAACTGCCAAGAACGTGTAGGAGAGAGAGTTGTGGGGTTGGTGGAAGACTCAAAGGGAAAAAAACAGGTAATGAAGTATATTGTATGAAATACAGTTGGCATTGATTTGTCTTACTTTGCCCATGACTGCTTTAGCAACTGATTTTGTACCACTTAGTTTAATTATCTTAAATCTTAAGATTTAAGATTAAATTCTATTCATCCCAATGGGAAATGTGCTTGCCAACAGTTGCATTCTCTCTCTCTCTCTCAAACACACACACACACAAGTATGTGAACCTTTTGGAAGGTCATGGTTTTCTGCATTAATTTGTCAAAATGTGATCTTCATCTAAGTCAAGGGTATTGACAAATATAATGTGCCTGAAATAACACAAAAAATTCTGATCTTTCATGTCTTTATTGAGAAAAAACAAACTCATGGTGCTAGTGGAAAAAGTAAGTGAACCCTTGGAATTAATACCTGGTTGATCCCCCCTGGCAGCAATAACCTCAACCAGGCGCTTCCTGTAGCTGTGGATCAGACCTGCACATCGTTCAGGAGGAATTTTTGCTGGCAGAACTGCTTTAGCTCGGTCATACTCTTTGAACGTCTCATGTGTATGGCTCTCTTCAATTCATTCATAGCATCTCTATTTTTAGTAATTTATAGTAATTTATTAACTTTTTAAGATAAACAAACAATATCTATGGAATAACACCCTAGTTCTAAAGTGACCAGAAGACTGACAAGCTACAAGAGTTAATTTGACAGTGAAATACACTTGGAGTGAAATACCACATTACAGTTTACTGGATTACAAATTCCAGTTAGTTTTCTCATACAGAGGTAGAGGATTGTATTGGTGTGGCTCCATCAACTGTCAACCCCTTTACTTAGAGTCAAGGTCAAAAAGGGATTCATGACTTTAGGCTTGTCACATTTTTCTCTTTTCTAGCATTTCATGTCAATAAATCCTCCTCTGGTTTGGGTAATGTATCCAATTAAAGTTTTGGGTTTTTTTTTGTTCTAAGTGCTTCTATGAACGATGAGTATACAACTTTAGATAAGACATACCTGACAGGCCTACAGAATCTATAGCAAACTGTGAATGAGATCCTTCAAGTAAATATTGCTACTTGGTTATCTGTGCCTAGGAATATGCAACGTGTTTCTATTGCAAAATGCTTATGACATTTTGAATGCCATTTCACTAAAGTGTGACATTTTAACTCAATGACAAGATCAAAGTGAGTCGTGTGTTGCTGTGTTGTCTGGGGAATCTTTCATTCTCCAAATTGAGATGGCTTCTGATACATGATGGCCACCTCTGTGTGAAGTATGAGGAGCAGTTCTTCAGTTCCTCACCACAGTTCTGGACATACGAGAGCGAACAGCGGCAGCAGAATGAACGCTCGCTATATCAGTGTTCCAGACATCCAGCAACACCACCACACCTGAGCCTCGTATAGCGCCGCACCTCTGCCCCTCCCACAAACAGACACGTGTTGCGACATCGTGGTTTCTGCAGCAGGAGGTTTCATGAGGTGTGTACGCTCTTCAACATGAAGGACAAACACCACACCAGGGAACTTTACCTTCAGCAGCCAGACATTCAGATAAATCCAGCAAGTCACATGATTGGATAGATGGAGATATCTTTACTGAAAAAAAGTAGAATATTTATTATATTTAGTATAATTGTGTCTCAATTTTATCTTAGTTATGTCACTAACCATTAGGATTAACTCACTTTTTCTCTTGATAAATTTAGAATCTTGGATACATTAATATTTTTATATTATTTGTCACTGTAATATGCTTTTATACCATTACTAAAATGGTAATTCTAGCCCAACTATTTATTTTATTTTATCATATTTTTACATGAGCTTTTGCTATGCTGAAAATAGTTCAAGCTTTATTTAATCAAAGGGGAAAGAATTAAAATTATTATATTTGATTATTAATATATTAATTAATGATTATGATAATAATCAAAATGTGTGTCCAGAAATATTTAATGACACTGGAGAGGAAAAAAAGCCGTTATGACTGAGTTGATTGGGAAATATTGAAATGTAATGTAATTTATTTATTTTATAAAAAACATTATTTTCTTATTCTTATTCAATACATTATCAGAATTTCTTATTATTATTGTTCATAGAAACACTAAACCTGTTAGTGTAAGATTAGCTTAAGCTTTATTCTCCTGATGAATTTATTTGAAAATTAAAATAAGAAACATATTTATGATTGGATTGGATTAAATTTTGTTCTCAAATATTTATCATTGGGTTCATTTTTTGTCATGTTAAGTAAATTATCACAGTAATAGGCTAGCTTTCTATAGGCAGTATAATATATTTACAAGTCTTTAACAAATATATAATCATTTGATTTAAGCGATATGTACTCGTCTGTGCTCTCCTCCTCTCACAAACTCAATTTCCATTAGGGGGAGGTGTTGCACAGTATAAAATTCTCATCTGCAACAGCAGCATAGTTCCTATACAATTCAGCATTGTATGCCTGTCATTTATCCTTGTTTCTCCAAGTCATAGCTGTGTGTAGTGTTTCATAGATGCCATTTGAGCAACAGTAGACTGGGATCATTGTACATATCGTAAACTACATAATGTATAGACCTAATCCATCAGATTAATTCTAACAGACTTCTGATTGCTCACCACTGCTCAGAAGTCATTTTTCTCCATGGGGGAAAAAATAGAAAAACACAGATGGCATGCTTGATTGCCAATGATTTCAGATACACACACACACACACACAATTGAGTCTATGTATACATGTATATGAGTGCATTGATTAATATTGTAGGCATTATTATATATCTTACATAACCGCAGTTTTTCAGTGTAATAAAGCTGCTGTCTGATAGTGTCTGGAGATGAATATTTGACAAATAGTGTCATATAGAAAGGTTAATAACATGCATACATTTGTTTGGGCCCATTTATTAAAATTTGAACCAAATATTCAACAATTATAACACCCATTTCAAAATTACATGGTGGTCTTTAATTAAGACAATATAGAGCCTATCCAGTCCTATTCTTATACTTGATTCAGACCATTATTTCATCAATATTTGTGTGACTGAATATGAAAATGGAAATATTCCACAGATCACAGACGCATAATAAGGTAAAAAAGACCATAATAAGACCATAATAATAAGGTAGAAGACCACCCAGTGTGTTACCATAGCAAATTTGTACCCATTTTCAGGCATAGTCAGACAAGGCAGGGTTGCTGTATCTATTCGCTGTAGAGTACAATTATGTTCCCTACCCACTCTCCTGCTGGCCTATACTTACAATGTTCCGGCCCAACTATGCTTAGGTCATCACTATGCAACTTTTTATGCAGAAACGTGCTCTTGCATAGCACATTGGTGACAGTTTTTACATTATGGCTTAACTGGAGTCTTTTATGCACACCCTTCTTCGAAGCAGTCAAGGTGCACTGCGCCTGAGTATGGCACACCGTGATCACACTAGACAAACAGACCACACCCTAGGGGTCAAATCTACTCATGCACACTACGGATCACCTAGTGACAGCATGCCCTTACAGTCAATTTTTGCAGAAAATCCACCTTAAACTTTGCCCATATTGCTATATCCTAGACACCAATAACTGACATTCAGGTGGCTCTAATTATGAAATTAAGTTCACAGACTCTATTAGCATATTATAGTAGAGGATCTCCCAGAGTGTGACAAGTAGATGACTATCATATCAGTGAAGTTGGCTTGCTAACTAAGAATTTACCAGGATTAGCTTGCTTAGCTCATCAAGCTGATTCCTATAATAAATTTAATTGTATTCAGACAGATTATAATCAAGTAGCATCAGGTTGCAAGGCTCCACAACTATTCTTGTGACCAGGTTTCACTGTTTGTTTAGAAAGAGCCAGAGATTCTATAGGACACCAAAAATTATGGATATTTATGAGCATGCAGCCAGCACTTCATACCCAAAGCTCTATGAAAAAAAAATTAAAGCAGGTCTTCCATTGAAGTAAAATAATGATTTTGTCTGTACTTGGTACAACACACAGACTAGGTGTTCCATGTTCGGGCAAGACTACAAAACCTACAATTGATCTCAGATCGTCTCCTGTCGCTCTTTCACTGGTGCTGTTCTTTGTCTGTATATTCTGGCTTGAACATGTACGGTTATATGTTAGTGTGTAACAGTAACTCAAAAAGTCTTCATCTGTGGAGTCATTTCTGTCACTTGAGTAATTCATTTGTGCCTTTACAATATAATTTACTTACAAAGTGATACACTAACCAAAGCTAGCTGTCTGGCTTCCCTGAACATGGTGAGCAGCTTCCTGCAGTCAACCACAGATACAATGGCTCTCTAAACCAAGAATGAAAATCCAAAGTATGAACTCAGCATTGGCAAACTGAAGTGACTTATTTTTGGGGCATTGGTATCAATTACCTTGGAAGAAAAATTTGGTCTAAGGTTTCCTCCACACGCTCCTTCCATCCTTTCCATGCAGGGGACAGGACGAGTGCTTTGGCATTGTTAGGATTTAAACACACAAGTGCTGCTTTTGTAAACTTCTTGTTAACAGGGACTGCCTTTGTAAATAAGGGGAAAACATTGACAATTTGAGGTTCTGCAGAAGACTTTTGAGGCCTTGTGAACAGAACAGCTTGGCAGAGACACAAAGTTTCCACCCCTGCTGCCTTGGCAAAAACCCTCTGTGTGTGTGGCTGTGTGGGTGAGAAAATGATTCATTCATCAACAGTAAATATAGACTAATTTTATGAGGTCTGAATGCAATGGCACATAGTAAGCTGCCTATCAGAACAAACTCATATTGCATTTGTGGTGCCTTGTAAATGGCAATTTGCATGTTTTAATAACACCATTTCCTGCCTCCGGGCGTTCAACATGCAAAGTTTTGGGACACACACACACACACACACACACACACGATTATTCAACTTTTGGATTTTACACCATTGAACTTTTACAGTTACAGGCCTGAGTGGCTTACTGTTACTGTTCTACTATAGTGGACGTTATGCATAAAAAATTAAATTTTTTTTTAAAAACACCATTTGATTGAAATTGATTGACAGCATCAATAGTGTACAATACTTAGTAGCTTTAGCAACAAACTAGCAATCAGACAATAGCAAGTAATGTTAGCAACAATATAACTGGCAAACATTAGTGGTAAATAATTACTTCTCAAAACAATGCTGACTTTTTGAATGCAAGAAAAACAAAAGAAGTTTCCATAACCTCAGCAAACTCCTGCTTTGAACTCATGCCACCCAGGTCCAAAGCGCTGGAGAAAATGTTCACTCATGATGACTCATTTGCACAGGACCGGCATCAGCTGCTCCTATGCATTCTGGGAAGTGACTGGTTTAGGAAAATCTCCCCTCCCCCCTTTTTTTTCCTAAATGGCAATATGAGCTGCTTCCAGTGCTTCTTTCATTATTTTTTTTATTCCTGAGTCTTGTTTCTGCCAAAAATATAATATGGGTCTAGATATGTTTTCAAAAAAATTGCAACCTTTATTATTTGAGGCAATAATTTCATTGAGAAAAGTCATACTGAATATGAAATATCACATACTGTATGTTCCAACATTCAACAAATTCATTCAACATTCCACAATTCTCATAAAAAAATTTTTTAAAAATCCACACACTCTTACCATATTATATAAAATGCTGTGAATAACACATACTAGACATCACTGTGTGAGATGGTATAACTGGGTATTTAGATTAAAATAAGCCAAACCTCTAAAACAAATTCTTCGGCAAAACAATCAGGCAACATCTTTCACCCTGATGGCTTTTTAGTGATCTGACAGGAGCCTGTGAATAAAAACTGACTCCATTTCATCAGCCATCTATAACAATGCACCAACTGACAATTGATTTATATAAACAAATCAGTGTATACATAAAGGGGAGCATGTCCTGTTCTAAAGTACGCTTACAGCTTCTATTAGTTTAGTTTAATGTTTAAATACTAGGCTTTGGAAGCAATATCATAGGCACAAATAAACATAAGATGATTTTCATCTTGCACTATACATATTACCCCACATATAGTGGGGAATTGTAAGAAACCTTGTAAGAAAGAACCAGCTAAGAATAAAATAAGCAGCATTTTGCAAAACTTTATTCCTTCTGTGATCAGATTTCCCCTGGAAGGAGGAACTGTTGTTCAGTAATAGTAAATGGTATAGTAAAGGGCAGTAAAAGGAATGGTGCAGCCAAATGTTTGCATGAGATGACTAATTTAAAGTTACATTGTAGATGTAAAATAATTTTACAAAGCACAAGTATTAGATAACCAAGGGGAAAATGATAAACAATGACATGTTGGCTCATTTAGGTTTCATATTTATTGCACAGACAAATCATTACACAAAACAGACACAGGGATATGACAAAGTAGGATCATGGAGGGTCACTTAAATGCCACTGAATCCAGACATTAATCATCATGTATTTTAACATGTCAGAATGTGGCTGAATGGTCAATTTCTGGCAGTTTGAACATTTTCCTCAGTCCTCACTTACAGTCCACCACAATACACAAACCACTAAAAGTAGAGACTGATGATGGCTTTAAAATACTCAGACACTTTTAGATAAATGTTATGCTTACTGATCTATAGTAGTTTTATGATAGCAGTATAAAAATGGAGATCCCCTAAAAAAAAAAAAGATGCTTTTTTAATAAGTATCCAAGTCAGTCAAATCTTTCATGCATTCATGAGAAAGACCACCACGAATGTGACAAATGTGAGTTAGAAAGTGTGGTCACCAATTCCCTAAACACAAAGGTCAAATATGTGTTCCACAGATATAGGAAGTGAGATACGAGTAATAGATAACCTTAACTGAACTGAACATGGAGAGCAGCTTCCTGCAGTCAACCACAGATACAATGGCTCTCTAAACAAAGAATGAAAATCTAAGCTATGAGCTCAGCATTGGCAAACTGAACTGACTTATTTTTGGGGCATTAGTAACATTTACCTTGGAAGAAATTAGGTCTAAGGTTTCCTCCACATTGCCCTCACATTCGCAAATTGTTAGGTGCCAACACATGCTCAAAAAGGGGAAAACATTGCCAATTTGAGGTTCTGCAGAAGACTTTTGAGGCCTTCTGAACAGAACAGCTTGTCAGAGACACAAAGTTTCCACCCCTGATGCCTTGGCAAAAAGCCCTGGAGGGCTGGAACCATGGTATTCCACTTTTCACAAGCTTTCAAACAAAATCTCACCCCATTAGATTTATTGCACTAATAAGCTACAGTATATCCATGCACATATTCAACTTTTGAATTTTACACACCATTGCACTTTTACAGTTACAGGCCTGAGTTACTGTTCTACTACTGTATAGTGAACATCATTCATAAAAAAACATTTGAATGAAATTGAGTGCCAATAGCCAATAAGTAATTCTATGGTTATAAATCCACCTTTTTATGACTGCGTAAAGTTACACTCATGCAAAGACAATAGAAAATAGGTATTGAGAAGACTAAAATCACCATATCTTCCTTGTTTCTTAACCAATTTTCACAATCTTTGTCAGTTTGTTCCTTTTTTTACTTTTAACTGATTTTAACAATTTTTTTATACCATAGTTACGTTGGATAACATTCACTGGTCAGCTTTAATTCTTTCCCTGACACTAAATTTAGGTAAAATATGAAATTTGACAAATGTGGTTTCCTAGGCTATATTATCTGAATTGACAATTGTTGGATTGATAAGCAGCTCCTTCACTTCAGGGAGTAAGCTGTTACTACTTCAGTTTTAGCTTTGTTAGGTAGCAGTGTTGGTGATGTGACAAGTTCTACAAGCTGTGTAGTTATATGTATCCCCCAAACTAAAGTATAAAAATCACGACTATGCTCACCATTACAGTAATATCTAATAGAGTGCATAGTTTATGTTAGCATGCTTTGGAAAAGTATTGTAAAGAAAGTTGACAATGTCACTAAAACATAGGATTTAAAATTACCTTTCAGTAGTCTTGGTTATGAAACTGGTGGTTCAGTGTCCACTATTTCATTTTCTGATTTAAACTAGAGTTCATTCATAAAAAAAAAGCTTAAATCCTCACACAGACTATTGTTTACCTCTTGGTCAAGCTGCAGCTTCTCATGTGTTTACAGAGAGAGTGAGGCTCGCAGAGTTCTCTTTCAATGGTAGTGAATAAGAGCGAGGTCCCTTTGTGGTCCCTATTGCCAAATACAGGGAGTGCAGAATTATTAGGCAAGTTGTATTTTTGAGGAATAATTTTATTATTGAACAACAACCGTGGTCTCAATGAACCCAAAAAACTCATTAATATCAAAGCTGAATATTTTTGGAAGTAGTTTTTAGTTTGTTTTTAGT
>JAQQZR010001386.1:0-11373 GCA_030068235.1 Notoglanidium macrostoma
GCTTCCTACTTAGAAGGCCAGTCATATCAGGTGACATGGAAGGGATCCACTTCTACTCCATGCAGGCTCTCCACTGGTGTCCCTCTGGACTTGGTCCTTTTCTGTTGTCCAGCTATACTAGATCTCTTGGTGAGGTAATATCCTCACATGGGTTCTCATATCACTGCTATGCAGACTACACTCAACTAATCCTATCTTTTCCTCCCTCAGACACTAATGTTTCTGCCCAGATTTCTGCATGCCTGGCAGACATCTCATCATGGATGGCAGCTCATCAGCTGAAACTCCCAGCAAAACAGAACTGCTATTCATCCCAGCTGATTCATCCCCACCTCAGGATCTTGTGATCTCCCTGGACATCTCTTTGATCTCTCCTTCAGTCACCGCACATAACCTTGGGGTAACTATGGACAATCACCTATCTTTTTCTTCTCATATTGCTAATCTTTCATGCTCATACCAATTTCTCCTCTCCAACATCAGAAGGATCTGTCCATTTCTTTCCACACAGGCCACTCAGATACTTATTCAGTCCCGTGTCATCTCAAGACTTGACTACTGTAACATACTCCTAGCAGATATGCCGCTGAGCACCATTCAACCCTTGCAACTGATCCAGAATGCAGCTTCACGACTCGTTTTAAACCTTCCCAAGTTATACCACACCACCCCATCGCTATGCTCCCTTCACTGGGTTCCCATAGGTGCCCACATCAAATTCAAAACACTGATGCTTGCCTACAAAGCCAAAAATGGACCTGCACCCCCTATCTCAAAGTACATAAGTACACCCTGCACTGCACCGCGCTCCCTCCGATCCTCCAGCACTGCTCGACTGGTTCCTCCACCTCTCAAGGCACAAGGAAGACATGCATCTAAACTCTTCTTTGTTTTGGCACCTAGGTGGTGGAATGAACTTTCCCTTGATGTCCAAACAGCTGAGTCACTGGGTGTCTTCAAACGATGACTAAAGACCTAACTCTTTCGGAAGTACTTGTATTAGCACTTATTCTTCACTTTAATATAAAAAAAAAAACATTTCTGTATTACTTGCCAACAGTTTTTAGTGTGATGGTTTTCTTAGCCCAGGCCCTTGTGAACCAGTATCAGAATATATTTTACTGATGGAGACTTCGAAGCACTTACGTATGTAAGCACTGGATAAGAGCATCTGCCAAGTGCTGTAAATGTACATGTAATGAGTTCTTGGTGCTGTTGGCATTTATGCTGTGTGTGTTTTTTGTTTTTTTTATCAGTAATTTTGTGTTATTATTTTTTTTGCAGTATTTTTTTTTTCTTCCTTCCGTTACATTTTCATTTTTCTTCTTTCTCTTTGGGGAACATGCTTTCTCTCTTTTTCATTTTTCTTCCTGTCAACATGCTGCAAGTGGGGGCCAGCCATGTCAGATCTGCCAAAAATATTATCAACAAGTCTTCAACTAAGGTAAACATTTATCATAGCAAACATTCAGCTTGTTCAGTGTGTGGAGTGCAGGATGTTTAGTCATTCTTCCTCTGTCATTAGTAATAGCTTTACTTGTGATAAGTGCTTATTAGTAAGCTCACTGACGGACAAGATTGCAGCATTAGAGGTGCGCATCCAGACTCTAGAGAGGGTTAGTGAAAGTGAGGGATGTGTAGTGTCTATAGGGGAAAGTCTGGATGCATCAGGTGGAGTTAGTAATCCCCCAGCTCTGGCATTAGAGCCCTCACAGCGGGTCGAATGGGTGACAACTTGGCGGCATAATTTCAGAGCCAAAGCTAACGCTAAGGCTCGCCCACGAGAGCACCACTCCTCTCCAAGTGATGTGTCTAACAGGTTTGCTCTCGTAGGAGATGCACCCGCTGAGAAACCTGAAAGAGCTCTGGTTATAGGAGACTCTATTTTAAGGCATGTGAAATTATCTAGGCCTTTAGGTGCACCAGCAGCTATAGTTAGGTGTATATTGGGAGCCAGGGTGGCAGACATAGCAGGCAGTCATAGGGTCCTAGGCAAGCACAATTTTTCTATAATAGTTATTCATGTAGGAGCTAACAATATACGCCTTCTTCATTCAGAGGTTACTGAGTGTAACTTTGTAGAGGTGTTTAAATTAGAGAAGGCGATGTTCGATGCAGTAATATGCTCTGGCCCCATCCCAATGTGGCATGGCGATGTAGCTTATAGCAGGTTTTGGTTTCTGAACTGCTGGGTGTCCAGGTGGTGCTCCAAAAACAGTGTGGGCTTTATAGATACTTGGAGTCGTTTTGAGGGCCAGACTGGCCTGTTAGGGCGAGACGGTATACATCCCACTCGGGAAGGTGCTGCCCTCATTTCTTGCAGCATAGCTAATAATCTCATGACAGGCCTAGTTAATCTGTGACAATCCAGAGCCAAGGCCAGGGAGCAGACAAGCAGTCTAAACTGACCAACTGCTAGCTGCACAGAGCCATCACGATACACAGAGAGCCATATTCTGAATTCCTGTGTGAAATTGCAGATTTCATCTCAAACCTGGTTGTCTCTTTAGACAAAGCATTGATTGTTGGAGACTTTAATATTCATTTCGATGACCTAGAAGATCCTCTGAGGACAGCGTTCGTATCCATTCTAGATGCAGTAGGAGTTGATCAGAACGTAATAGGACCCATTCATGATGGTGGTCACACCCTTGATCTAATACTAACTTTTGGATTAAGTGTAGAAAATATTGATGCAGTTCCACAGTCTGAAACTATCTCAGATCATTATCTCCTCTCTTTTAAAATGTCTTAGTTATAATATATACATATATATCATGACAAACATACATTCATGTCTGCTACTGCACAGAATTTTATCAATGATCTCCCTGAACTATCAACCCTGATTGCATCACCATCAGACTCCACAGAACTTGATCAGGCAACTAAATGCTTAGAGTCAACATTTCACTATGCACTAGATAATGTAGCCCCACTTAAAAAGACCATAATTAGAGAGAAAAAATTAGCACCCTGGTATTATGATGACACATGTTCCTTAAAACAGACCACTTGCAAATTAGAACGTAAGTGGCGTCAAACTAAATTTTCAAATTAGCATGGGAGGAGACTCCTGAGCTATTGGAAAGCTCTTAGTGCTGCTCAATCAATGTAATTCTCCACTCTAATAGAAGATAACAAAAATAATCCTAAATTCTTATTTAATACTGTAGCAAAATTAACTAGGAATAAGACCACATGCAGTAGCAATGACTTCATGACTTTTTTGCAATGACAAGATTGACAATATCAGGCAAAAAATACAAACTATTAATTTAAATCCATACAATCTGATAAGCAACTCTGTAGACAACAATATAATTATATCAGATCAGCCATTAGAATGTTATACACCCCTTCAAGAGACTGAACTAATTTCACTAATTTCCTCATCAAAATCACCAACCTGTGTATTAGATCATTTACCTACATATTTCCTCAAACAGATAATACTAGAAGTAATGGAACCTATTCTAAAAACAATCAACTCTTCGCTTAGCATTGGTTATGTACCTAAATCCTTTAAATTAGCAGTTATCCAACCCCTGATTAAAAAACCTGATCCTTGATGGATTAGAAAAGGTTTTGGGAGCTAAGGGAACGGCCCTCTCCTGGTTCAGGTTTTATTTGACTGATTGTTATCAGTTTGTTGATATAAATGAGTTTGACTCCTCTACACATAGTAAGGTGAGGTTTGGTGTTCCACAAGGTTTTGTTTTAGGCCCACTGCTTTTTTCTTTATATTTGCTACCTCTGGGTAATATTATTCATAAACATGGTATTAGCTTCCACTGCTATGCTGATGACACACAATTGTATGTTTCAGCAAAGCCAGATGAGAGACACCAGCTAAATAAATTGAGGAAAATGTAAATGACATTAGACAATGGATGCTGAATAACTTTCTTCTACTTAATTCAGATAAGACAGAAGTACGAGTGCTAGGACCAGATGTAGCTAGGGGTAAGTTTTCCATCTACATAGGAACCCTGGATGGCCTTTCTGTTTCACCATGTGCCAAAGTAAAAGACCTTGGTGTGATTATTGACTCTAATCTGTCATGTGAAGCTCATGTAGATAATATCACTAGGACAGCCTTCTTTCATCTCAGAAATATTGCTAAGATAAGAAATATGATGTCAATGCATAACACAGAAAAAATATTTCATGTTTTTGTTACCTCTAGGTTAGATTATTGTAATGCTGGACATTTACTCTCTGGATGTTACAGTAGGTGCATAAACAAGCTCCAGTTAGTCCAGAATGCAGCAGCAAGGGTCCTTTCTAGAACAAGAAAATATGAGCACATCACCACCTGTCTTATCCACACTGCATTGGCTTCCAATCAAATTTTGCACAGGTTAGAAAATACTACTGTTAACCTATAAAGCACTGAATGGTCTTGTACCTCAGTACCTGAGTGAACTTCTGGTCCTTTATGACCCCCCTCACCTACTTAGATCAAAAGGTGCAGGTTATTTGTTAGTACCTCAAATAGTGAAGGCTACAGCAGGGGCAGAGCTTTCTCTTACAAAGCCCCTCAATTATGGAACAGCCTTCCAATTAGTGTTTGGGACTCAGACAATTAAAGAAAGATATATATATATATATAAAGATATAAAAAAATACTTTAAAAACTGTCCTGCAGAAAAGACCTCTTGGAAATGCTACGCATCCTCGGGTTGCTACGGAAACCAGGCCTCTAGTCCTCGGCGTCGCTTGATGCCGGTGGCAGGGGCAGGGTTCGCCGAGAGCGGTGTGCAGGGAGGCGGAAATGCGGCAAGCGGGTGGGGGTTTGCGCTAGGCTAGGAGCTAATCCTAGCCGATCGCCCCTAGCAACCATAATACTTTCTAACTTTCTGTTCTCTGGACAATGGATTGGACTGTATCTGACTCCAACGGACTCCCCAGCGCGAGTTCAGAGATTGCTGCGTCATTGTTTTTTTCGGAGACATGGCTCAGCGACAGAGTTCTGAACGCCACTGTTTAGCTAGCCGGGCTAACTGCGTTTCGTGCCGACAGGAAAGTAGCTCTGTGCGGTAGGACTCGTGGTGGTGGATTGTGTATTTATTAACAGAATGGTGGAAGAACTCTGTGCTGGTATTTAGCTACTGCTCACCGCTTGTGGAGTTTGTGACCGTTAGATGCAGACCCTTTTATTTACCACGGGAATTCACTGCTGTGTTCATTATCGGAGTGTACATTTCCCCAGCGCTAAAGCTGCTGTCTTGTATGTAGCACCTTGGTCCTGGAGAAACGCCGTCTCGTTTCACTGTTCACTGTATTACATGTATATGGTTGAAATGACAATAAAAGCCACTTGACTTGACTTGACACAGTCTCAGTGTTTAAATCTAGACTGAAAACATATGTGTTTAGTCACGTTTAGCCACGTTTTGTTAATAGCCTTCTCCTTGGTAAAGGAGCTGATCTGGAGGGTTCTCAGGCATAGAATGTTTTTGGTAAACTGGGATGTTTGGATACTGTTACCCCCCACTCTCACACATTCACTCAGGCTTGTTGATGGTGGAGTAGCTGGCTGCCTTATATCCCAGGGGGCCCTCATGTCTGTGTTGCCTTCTGGCTCTCCCTTTTAGTTGTGCTGTCATAGTTAGCCTTGCCGGAGCTCCTGCTTACACTCAGCACACATTGTCTGTTCCTTACCATTAGGTGACAATGAGCATTCCTAACATTCTGCTTTTTCTTTTCTCTCTCCCTCTCTCTATCTGTCTCTCTCTCTGTCTGTCGAGCTGCACATGCTACTCCTGAGATTCCAGTGATTCTGACCCCTTCTGCTTTCCAGACCTACCTGATACATCCCGGTGTCCTACTCCTGGTTGGAGTCATCACTTGGAAACCACTTGCTCCTGTTGAGGATGGCACCATATGAACTGCCTCAACATGCACCTAGAACTGTGAAGATTGCATTGGACTGCTGTTGACAAGAGCAGTTCTGCTCCAATGCCATAGGACTCAAATCATCACACTCTAATAATAAGTGTGTTAGTTGAAATTGCACTATACAGTGCAACACAAATGAGTTTGGGTTCCCTTTAGAGTCTGGTTCCTCTCAAGGTTTCTTCCTTTTGTCATCTCAGAGAGTTTTTCCTTGCCACTGTCGCCGTCACCACAGGCTTGCTCATTAGGGATATATATATAGATAAATGTATTAGATTCATTAGTTTATATTCAGAATTTATATACTTCTGTTAAGCTGCTTTGTGACAATATATGTTGTTAAAAGTGCTATACAAATAAAATTGAATTGAAATTGATCTGAAGTCACAGCAAGACAGTAATTCTGTCTCTTGTGGAGTGAAAAGGGAATGTGTTTAATGTAAGCATCTCTTGCATTTTTGTGTCATTATGGGCTTCCCTCCTGATGTAGTCCATGACATGTTTGAGGGCATTTATACCTGTTGTGCTTTCCCATTGTTTTAGTTCACTGATTTCAAAGAAATATTACACTCTAGAGACACTTAACAATGCAATTAAAACTTTTGAGTACAAGTGGGGAGACAAAACTAATAGACCCCAAGTGATACTGAAGAGCTTTTCATCAAAAAACAATATTGAAGGCAACACACATGAAAATTGGGCATTGCTTAGATTTTGCCTTTCTTATTTGGTACCCTTGTGCCAGAGGATGAACCTGTGTGGCAGGTAATTTTGAATCTAATAGACATAGTGGAGTGTGTGGTTGCCCCAGTACACCCCCATGAATTGATTGCATATCTTGATTGCAAAATAGCTGAACATAATTAAATATTCAAAGAGCTTTTTCCAAAGGCTCACATTCATCCAAAACATTATCATTTGGAACATGACCGATTAATTATTCAGCTCTTTGGACCTCTAATGCATACATGGACTATTAGATTTGAGGCAAAACACATGTTTTTTTTAAACAGATTGCTCACCATACTAACGGTTTCCAGAACATACCTCTCACACTTGCCAGAAAACATTAGCTAATGACTGCCTCTTATGTGAATGCCACAAATCTCAGAACAACCTTGGAGGTTTCAGATACCTGTACCTATTAGTATTCAGATATGAGTCTGAGCTCTGTATCTGTTTGCATTCTGTGTAGTGAAATTGCTTGTGTTGTTAAGCAAAGGTTCCCAAATAAAACTGAAATCAGTATTGCTAAAAGTGTGGCACACAATGGGGTGAAATACAGTTCAGGAATGTTTGTTGTCAGTGGGGGTCTGGTTGGCCTCCCTGAGTTTGCAGAAATTCTCCACATATGTATGTTGCAAGGAAAGCTGCACTTTATTGTGAGGAATTTCTCTGTTTGGTATAGAGAACACTTCAGAGCATTTGAACTCATTAAGTCACATGCAAAAGAGAGTGTCCTGATTGAGCATGGGGAACTCATTGACAACTATTCACTTGCTGCCTATAAAGTTGGAGGTTTGCATATGATTACTCTAAATATATTCATCTCTGATACCAACTTGGACGATAATCTTGTAAGTATGACATTTGAAATTTGTCACATAATGCATTAAAAGTGCAAAGGAAACTGTAGGCTTAATCCTTAAAGTGGGAGTTCACCTCATTTTATGTTTAAACTCTTCTAAGTAGTTATTGTGTGCTTTCCAGGTACACCTAGACAGTTTTAATTTTACCTGCTTAAATCAATTGCTAAAAAGAATTTTAATAAAATCACCCCATGCCCATATAACTCCATTCAATGCAAAATTCACATGACATGTTGTATCCACCCATCTCAGCTAATACAGAATGAATTTGTCAATTGAACTTTTTTTTTTTTTTTTTTTTTTTTTTTAAGAAAAGGCATTCCTGAAAGGCCAAACACATCTAGTTGTCTAGTTGTGCCTTTTGTACTTCTACCATGCTAAACAACTCTGTGTTCCTTTTCTGAACAAGAGTGTAGACAAATTTATTTAGGTACATTTTTGTTTGTATTAGCCAAGGTGTGTGTGCGTTGTGTGTAACATGTTTTACCAATGAGTTTTATGGGGATGGCAGGGGTGAATTTATGCTAATTAATTTTAGCAGATATGTTAAGCAAGTGATATTAAAACTCTCTGAGGTTCCTGCCAAGGACAAAATAAGTTAGCTAACTAACTTAACTTGGCAAGAGTTCAAATGTGAAATAAGGTTAACTTCTAGGCATGTAACAATATATTCATCATCATTAGTTTTGGCTATTCCCATTAGGAGTCGCCACAGCAGATCATCTCTTTCCACTTTTTCCTGTCCTCCGCATCTTGATCTGTTACACCATCTACCTGCATGTCCCCTCTCACCACACCCATAAATCTTCTCTTAGGCCTTCCTCTTTTCCTCTTGCCTGGCAGCTCCATCCCTAGCATCCTTCTACCAATATATTCAGCATCTCTCCTCTGCACATGTCCAAACCAATGTAATCTCGCCTCTCTGACTTTGTCTCCAAACTGTCCAACCTGTGCTGACCCTCTAATATACTCATTCTTAATCCTGTCCATCCTCATCACACCTAGTGCAAATTGGAATATCTTTAACTCTGCTACCTACAGCTCTGCCTCCTATCTTTTGGTCAATGCCACCATCTCCAATGATGTATTGTGTGACAATAAACCATGGTACAAATTTATGATTCAAATCATGGAAATAAAAAATGAACGGTGAAATAACTGGAATTATTATTAGGCAGTGTAATCTCTTAGTTTTTTCTAGCTGTAATTGCTTTGTTTAGACAGCAGAGGGTGCAATAATGTACAATAAAGGGTCTGCGTTTGATGTAACTGTAGGCAGAAGTCACTGAAGTTACATCCACTGGTGGAAAGACTTAACTCACTGAGTGGCAACGTTAGCATCCAGCTCAATGGCCACGAGAAACACGTAAAATAAAAAAAAATAATAATTAAAAAAAATGAGAGAGAGAAAGTGCTGTATACAAATAGATTAAACAAGAAATCGTATCTTTTTACAGATTGCCAAAAGTGAAAGAAAAGAGAAAAAAATGGAGGTAGTTGTTTTATTTTTAAACCTGACTACAGCCTTCATAAATGTTCATAAATGTTTATTTGAAAAAGCCTATTTGTTATGAACTTTTCATTTTTAATAAAAGGAATGTTTTAGGTAATTGGCTACTATATTTTACTCCAACCTTTACAAATGTTTGTAAATGATTACTGTTGCTTATTAAGAAAATGAAACAAGTATTTTTTTCTTTAACAAAAGGAATATTTACTATTTTCTGGTAATACAATTTACTTCATTCAATTTAAATGAAAATTTAATTATGATCACAATATGAATTGAATAATGAGTTGGGTGAATTGATACATGCTTGTTAACATAACCCTTTAATTGTTTGTAGTTATAATTAAATATAATGATTAGATGGGTATATTTCATGCATCCACAGTTTTTCTTCATTCCTTTTTTACAAGGTGCACAAGGTATTCTGGGTGAGGATGATGCCAGAAAACTCTTGTTGCTCACAGGCTTGCCAAACTCCATAGATGACTTGCATGTTTCTTATTTCATGTGAAATAAGACTTCAGAACCAAGTTGCATATTTTGGAAATAAGTTTATAAACATGTTGGAGACTTCAGACATTGAAGGCAAAGCTAGTCTGAAAGGTATTTACTTGCAAAGCAACACTGAAAAGAACACAGCTACATGTGATGTTGCAGTAATACATGGCCAAGATGATTCCACAATATCTTCCTTTGGCACAGATGACACAGAACCTGTTTCTTCTTCTCCATCCTCATCACCATCGCTGTCATCAAGAAATAGTACAAGAAATTTGCCAAGTGTTTTTCCAATTCCTGCTTTTTCCTACGATGCTAAATTCAACTTGAGAAGGTCAATGCTGAGTACAGAGCAAATGGAATTAATTTAAGCCCCTCACCCCAAAAGATTCAAGATGGCAGCGCCCAGTATGGCAGCGGCCACTCCAGCTCCCGTTAACGATGTGCGTTTTATGTTAAAAGTAATGTCTAGTTCGTTACAGTCAAACTCCAGGCTGGTATATGATCGATGTACTTTAGTAGAACTTCATGAATCTACCATATTCAGCAATATATCCATCACTGGATACCGGCTTTAGACCTCAAAACACTCCACGAGCTGGGAATTGCATGTCGGCCATACCCAGAGGCCTACACAGCGGCGGACCCTCCTGCTTCGGCTGAACGCCGAAGGAGACAACGCAAGCGGTATGAGAGACCACGAAAATGCGTCACTCAGTCCGGCATCAGCGCTAGGCTAAAGGCTAACCCCTAAAGACCTGCACTTCTTTCTATCCTGTTATCAAACTTCCGATCACTGGAAGGCAAAATGGACTATCTGAGACTGGATTTAATCACCCAGTGCAAGGTGAGAGACGGCTAAATTCCACCATCCCTTATAGCGCCATTAGCTTTGACAGGCTCACAACATTCCTTGCGGACAGAAGTCGCGCTCTGACCAGCAAATCTCAGGGAAGCGGTGTATGTGTTTACACAAATAACTGGTGCACAAATGCTGAAATCGTCCATTTATCTTGAAAATAAAAACAGTTATGTGCGCATGCTCATCGATTTCAGCTCTGCTATTAGTACTGTTGTTCCACAGCAGTTGATCAAGAAACTGGGTCCACTAGATATCAACACCTCATTGTGTAACTGGATATTAGACTTTCTCACAAACAGACCTCAGACAGTACGGGTTGGAAATAACATCTCTGAGACAACTACTGTAAACATCGGGGTTCCTCAGGGCTGTGTTTTAAGCCCTCTGTTGTTCACCTTAATGACTCATGACTGCTGTGCCAAGTTCAACACGAACCACATCATCAAGTTCGCAGATGACACAACAGTTTTGGGTCTCATCAGTAACGACGACGACTTGGCCTACAGAGGTGAATCAACTCCCTGTCTGGTGTGACACCAATAACCTGTTTCTGAAGGTCAACAAGACGAAGATCACTGTTGACTTCAGGAGAAAGCACAAAACAGACTCCACTCACAATCCATTGAAGCACTGTGGAGTCAGTGAATAGCACCAAGTTCCTGGGAGGGCACATCACCGATGACCTGACATGGTCTACTAACACCACCTCACTTGTCAAAAGGGCACATCAGCGGCTCCACTCCCTCCGTTGGCTAAAGAGAGCAAACCTCCCCCTGCATGTCCTCACAACTTTTTATAAGGGTACTATTGAGAGCATCCTGACCAGCAGCATCTCAGTCTGGTATGGCAGCTGTAATTCCTCTGACCAGAAGTCTCTCCACAGAGTAGTGAGGACAGCAGAGAAAATGATCAGGACCCCCCTCCCATCTATTCACGAGATATACCAATCTCGCTGCCTCAGCAAAGCAGTCAGGATTGTCAGGGACCCATCACATCCAGCCTACAGACTGTTC
>JAQQZR010001387.1:0-11371 GCA_030068235.1 Notoglanidium macrostoma
ATAAATCTGATTATGACGGCATGGTTGAGAATTATAAACTCCAAAACAAGCTGATCTGTTGCTCATGTTAGCACACAAAACTATTTTTCTGCTTCTCTGCAATTTTTATAAATAGTGATATACCAGTATGCTGAATAGACTCATATTTCAGAGTTTGAACCAATGCATGTTTAATAAATGGGAAGGAAAATAATGGATAACATCAGATACGCAAATAATGGATGGTGCATAATTTCTGATAAAGGACTAAATCTAGATGCATGCACACACTCACACACACACACACACACACACACACACACACACACACAATATTTCTCTTTGTTTTCAGACAGAAAAGCAAAATTTAAATTCAGCCTGAAGAGAAGTATAATAAGTTATCTGTCACTGACCCAAAAAATGATGCAATGCAGAATTACACCATACTGTATATAAGGAAAACTTCTCAACAATCAAGTTTTCACCAAGTTTGAAACATCGACAGTCCTTTCTATAACTGCTCGTTAAAAGTAAGGGAAGCTACTAGAATTTAAAATACAGCAGGTTTTACAGTATATACAGTACAAAAAAGCAACATTAATGATTATTATCTATTTATAAATATAATTATAATAATTTTTTATATTATTATAATAATTATTATCTGTACTGAAGGTAGTAATGATAAAGACAGTGGGATTTGTTCTTTTGGAGGAACCCTTTAACACTCAATGTAGAACCCTACAGCATGTTCTCCCTTCAAAAAAGGACTCCTACCCAAACTTCAGGAAGTCAGAACCCTTAACCACCAATAGAACTCTGGAGAACCCGAGAAAGATGCTCTGATATAGATAAGAACCCTCAAGGAAACCTTTCTACTCCCCAAGTGTGTAGCTTAACAACTGCTATAATGTTGGAGATGTTTTATTAGTCATCCTAATAGAAACCTTCAACAGTTCCTCAGATTAAAGCATTCATCTCCAGGTTTGGTCCCCTGAACGTTAGAAACGTGAACAACAAGGACAACTGAAACATCGATAGAAAATAATGAATGTCATCTTCATTAGCGTGAGGAGCTGCAGAGAAATCTACAGAGAATCTGAAGAGCTGCTGTGAAACGCTAATTAACTGCTCACCGATCGCAACGACGTGAGAAAAAAGAGAAGAAAACAACACTGGAAATGAATGGAGAGAGAGAGAGAGAGAGAGAGAGAGAGAGAGAGAGAGCCAGAGAATGGAGTTGTTATTTTGGGAAAACAGAGCAAAGGAAACAGAAATCCAGATCTTTCTCAGTCGGGGACCTGAAGAATTTATTTAGAGGGAAAATGAAATAATAGGAGGATGAAACCTTGTTCCACTCAGCTGTTCTACTGTTTAGGAAACTGAGAGCTTGGTTTCCTCCTGCTGTGGAACCAAGGAACTGCACATTCACAATAAAAAAAGCCAGGGATATTAAGGTAAATCCAGAATTATTGACACCCTTATATAGAGTATAGAATAAATATTTTACTTAATATTTGGTTCTTCCTAAACATTCTACAACTAAAGGTTTCCCTATCCGAAATGGTTCCGAGGAAAACCAGAATCTAAAATCCCTTACATATCCAATAAATCCCCAAAGAACCTTTAAACAGCTCTTAATTTTTTTAAAGAACAACGTTTTGTATCAAAAACATATCTGGTAAAACTATTTAAACTCAAACTCATGATCGAAAAAATTAAGTTTTTGTCCAGTTTATGTCCTGGCTGTCGGGTTCAAGCGTGACAAAGAGCAGCCATTTCAGGTTTAAATAAACATCAATGATTTCAATTTTCCTACAGTAGTATGAAGGAATGATCATTTTCTCTGGAAAAGATTTGTTTAAAAAGAAGCATTTATTTCACAAATATTTCTTAGAACTCTATTGATACCCATAAATCCAAACAAGTTGTTTTCCTTAAAAAGGAAAAGAAAACCTGCTTTTATTCCTTACAGAAACTCTGTGGTTGCTTCCACTCAGATCTGAGGGTTGTACAAATGGAAAACCTTTTTGTCATCCATCACGGTGGAGAAATTCAGAAAGGTTTCAACATAAAAGAAACGTTTGTTGATCTGAGTAAAAATAAGAAAACAGTTAAAAATAGCAATAAACACATCCAGGGCGTTTCAGAAGTGTGGAACAGTGAAAACTGTGCCAGAAAAAGAACATGTATATGATCCTCTACAAATGTCTGCAACCTCAACAGATATTTCAGGAAGAATTAAGTGTACGGAATTATATGGAAAATGTATGGAATACTGATGTGTAAAGAATTTTGATTTGTATGGGATACCAAAGCATACCAAATACTGGATAGTACAACATACTGGAGTGTATGTAACACTGAATCTTACAGAAATCCAAAGTGGGAATAACAACACAGACCATGTACAAAAATAATGCGCAATAAGGTGGACTGGAGTGGAGTGGAGAGTGGAGTGGAGTGGAGGGGTGTGGAGTGGTGTGGAGTGGATTGGTGTGGAGTGGTGTGGAGTGGAGTGGTGTGGTGTGGAGTGGTGTGGTGTGGAGTGGAATGGAATGGAGTGGTGTAGAGTGGAATGGCGTGGATTGGTCTGGAGTGGAGTCGTGTGGAGTGGAGTGGTGTGGAGTGGAATGGAATGGAGTGGTGTGGAATGGAGTGGAGTGGAGTGGTGTGGTGTGGAGTGGTGTGGTGTGGAGTGGAATGGAGTGGTGTGGAGTGGAGTGGTGTGGAGTGGTGTGGAGTGGAGTGGTGTGGTGTGGAGTGGTGTGGAGTGGAGTGGAGTGGTGTGGAGTGGAGTGGAGTGGTATGGAGTGGAGTGGAGTGGTGTGGAGTGGAGTGGAGTGGAGTGGAGTGGTGTGGAGTGGAGTGGTGTGGAGTGGAGTGGAGTGGTGTGGAGTGGTGTGGAGTGGAGTGGTGTGGAGTACAGTGGAGTGGAGAGGAGTGGAGAAGAGAAGAGTGGAGTGCAATAGCTGTAATTAACAGCCTCTCTCTCACTCTCTCACTCTCTCTCTCTCTCTCTCTCTCTCTCTCACTCGCTCTCTCTCTGTCTCTCTCTTTCACACTCGCTCTCTCTCTCTCTCTCTCTCTCTCTCTCTCTAAAAAACACAGCTTGTCATTTTACCCAGAAACCTAGAAAGCAGAAACTCTTCTTTCCTGAAGACTTTCCTAATATAATAAACTTTATAAAGCCCTGTAACTGTTAGAAAGTGCTTACAACCGAGACTCCTTCCATAAATGTTAAATAAATATCTCCTAAGAAAAAGTCACCACATCAATGATGATATGATTTACATTGATAAACAATGTTTTTAAATCCGTTTACAGTTAATGTTAGATTATGTGGAGCGTCTGCAGTACAGTCCCTGTGAATGAGCTCTAAACCTACCATTCCAAATGGAATGAGCCAAGCAGTAATGCGAATATAATGTACATCATCTGACCAATCAGATTTGAGAATTCAACCTTGCTGTGGTATAATGAAATTATTATTATAAATGAAATGTAAAATGGAATACCAATGTGTATGGAACACTGAAGTCTTACAGAATACAAATGTTTGTAATACTGAGATGAAGTGTACAGAATACCAAAGTGTACAGATTACTAGGTCTGATGATGTGTTCAGAATACAGAATTAGCAGTTGGTGTTCTCTCCAGGACACGACAGAAGGCTTCACTAGTTATTTATTGTGGGGGTACCATTTAAAATGTTTTCACACAAGTTGCTACTAATTCCAACATTTGTAACTTTTAGAAAAACAAACATAATCATGAATGGATGAAGATCTGATTTCTGTCACAGAGGCATTAATCAGAGACGCATTGCGATTCCACAGTAAAGCTGCAGAGACAGCAGACAGCTGAAATAAAGATGCCACATGTTCTGAGCAAATGTGTTGACACATCAATCGCTTCTTCCTCTATTAGCCATTAAAGCTGACAGCATGTTGGTGAATGGTGTCAAAACTCACCCAAATGTGTTATGATGCAAAAATATCTCCCGAAAACTGTCCCACTGAGAGAGTGCTTAATGATAATTACGGCTTTGGCGGCCTCACAGCTCTGAGTTTATGATAGAAAGAGGCATGTGCAGAGAGGAGGACCTGCAGGGGCTCCGGGGAAGGCGGGTGCGGGGTAGGTTGGTAGGGGCGCGCGACTGGGGTACTTGGGAATCTGTCTTTTTCTAATTTACACCTAATGTGAGAGAACGGTATTCTGGAGAAAAACATAAAAGTGCTCACCATAGTGTGGAGAGATTACAAATTCACATCCTAACGACACCACGAACACCTGAGGCTATAGTAGTAGCAGCAGTAATAGTAGTGATAGTAGTGGTCACCCCTACCTGTACGGGAAATACGTACCCTGCGTACCCTAGCATGGGCACAAAGTGCCCAATTGCCCCGATTAAAATAGTGTGCACTGAATACAGTTAGGGATGAACTTGGGATCCACTGTTTCCAACATGGTAAAGTCCAATTTTTTAATATATTTAAAATTATTAGTATTACTTTATGCCGTTATTATTTAAAAATGTGCCCAATAATTTTTGACCATTAAAATTTATATTTAGACCGATTTCTCCTCTTTAAGATGTTTCTCAGGCATGCTTTCTCATCCCCACTGCTGTCTGTAGCCAGTTGGGTTCCCAAGTCAAACAACACGGTAAAACATTAAGGCATTCACCGGCCAATCAGACAGCACTTTCATCATGTGAATCGTGTTGTTTTGCATCAGCAGTTGCTTCATGTGTACCTTTCATGTACTGGATCGTTGGCAAGTCATAGTGGCACAACATTTTTAACTACGCGTATCATGAACGAGAATCCTGCAGATGCCTCTCGTAGCAGTAGTATAGTAGCAGTATTAGTAGAAGCAGGGTAGCAGTGTTAGTAGCAGTATAGTAGTAGTAACAGTAGTAGTTTTAGTAGAAGCAGAGTAATAGTAGCAGTATTGACAGTAGTATTAGCAGCAGTATTAGTAGCAGTGGTTGCAGTTGTAGTAGCAGTATTAATAGTAGCAGTAGCAGATTTAGTAATAATAGTAGCAGTATTAGTAGTACAAATGATGATTTTTAATTGTTATTAATAACAGTTGCTCAGAGCATGGAGTAATGCTATAGTCTAGTGAATGAAGTTAGAACCCTGAACCACCAAAACACACATAGTCTAATTTGATTGTAAAATTGCTGCTAATTTTCTACTAAAAAATGAACATTTTTGGCCACAGAACAGAGCCACCTCGCTCTCGCTTAGGAAGACGGACAGAGAAAGAAAGAAAGAAAGAAAGAAAGAAAGAAAGAAAGAAGCTAATTGAATGCAGCACAATCTGGTGGAGGATTTCTCCAGAAGCACAACAACATGCACAGCTAATTATATTCTGCAGTCTTGGCCTGTGCAATTAGCTAATTACAGAAACCTGTAATTAAGGCATTGACCTCCATGTAGCAGTGCACCTGCTGATGCACCAGGAGTACATACAGTACATCATAAGAGGAAAGGAGCATTTTGGGTTTTTGGAATTTCCAGTTCTTTGTAGATGCCTCATGAATCACTAGGAAATTATCCCAAACCAGGAAAACTAAAGGAATATTAGACTACATTACATTCAGATTATATTGACTGGTATTTGTGAGAGATGCTCCAGAAGCAGACAGCGGTAGAGGTGTGATCTGAAACAGGAAACAGATGTTTCATATTTTTGTGCTTTAGGAAGTGTTATGTCCTGCCAGGTGTACCTTCAGATTCACACACGATGACTGATGCGATTATAGAAGCTTCGTTACCTCTTTTGAAACCACAGACCTGATATCACAAGCAAACTGCTTTAATTAATGTATGATGGGAAAAAAACAAAGTGATTATGCATTTGGGAAATTTTAGCCTTTGGTAAGGCCACATAAACTAACTTGTGTTTCCTGCTAACAACATAAAACTAGCACGGGTGATACATTCATTACATCTCAAACACACATCAATCACAGGTTTCCGTATATTAATGCACTCGCTGTTCTTCTTCTTATTCTGTTTAAATGATTCACTAATGATGTTCTTGTGCAGATAAAAACATCTTCGAAAAACTTTATCAAATTATGCCTCTACGACCCTCAGATGCTTTGCTTCTCTAAACAAATTAAATTTTAATTCTTGGGGAATTAAACAGCAATTTATTCTGTTTAAAAAGGATTTAAAGAGCTTCATTTCCTGCTTTGTTAAACTTTAATTCCCCAGGCTTAAACATGACAGAGTGATAAAAGTCTGTCGTCTGTGTCCTTTTTCCCACATTTCTTTCTGAATCTGCTTCATTTTCACCCAGACACAGAGGTGGAACCCAGCAGGCCTGCAGGTGACATGAATTAATTATAAAATGAGGTCTAATGATTCATGATCAGAGACAGAGGCAACTAACGGAGTGTAAAATTAGATTAAACAGTGCCAGTGGGGGAAATGTGTACATCTTCTTTAATGTAACATGTCATCTGTTAGTGATGTGACGCTGAGGCTCATAAAGAGGCAGAGCTGTAGTAAACACTACAATGAGTTATAATAATCAGTCAGAGTGTGTAGAGGAGAGGTGTGGGACTTTAGGCACGGATGCATAATGTACTAGTTATGGAACTAAACCTTGTGTATGCTGGTTTTCTTAAATAAAGAATGATGATTATTTTCCAATAACAGCACATCATGACATGTTTTTTTCCTCTTATTCCTCTTATACTACAACTGTTTAGCAATGATAACATACTTTTATCATTATATATGATTCTAATTGTATTTATTAGCAGAAATGGAGAATATATTCCATAATATAATATTCATCAGCATGTCCTCATTAGTGTATAATTAGCTGTAAGTCTGAATCGTTGTGTTTGCGTAAGTTTAGAACGAGCCCTTTATACCTACACAGGGAGCGGGTCCACCGCTACGGAGCCGCCATGTTGCGCCGCTACAGTAGCCCAGAACGGACAAACCTCTAGAGAGCGCCTTCCACGTTTCACGTGTTTACAAGCGGCAGCGTGAATCCGGAAGGACGACAAAGAAGAAGAAAGGAAGACGAGGAAGAAGAAAGAAGAGGAATCAGTGTTGCTGGAGCTGGAGAACAAATTTGAGATGCCAAAGTGTGGAAAAATGGAGGATCGTACTTATTATTTAGCATGGAAAAGGGAGGGAGTGTGAATGTAAGTACTTGGAAGTACGCTACGGGCTCCTGACGGCCACCGTACACTCTAATACACACCTGGAGAGGGAGGGTAAGAGAGGGGGGAGGTCAGGGGGCAGAATCACACAGAGTGGGGCTTTTAAGAACAAGAAGTCATATTTTTTTTGTTTATAGTTACCTCTAATGTTACATATTGCTGTATTTTTGATATTAAAAAGAGAAACAATCTCAACTTGTCATGTTACTGAGATACCACAGGGAAATATAAACTCTACCCTTAGTTTTCACAAGATCCAGCTTTACCTCTGACTGTTACACAGCGCTGCCACTGGAGACTCCTTCATACAGGATACAAACACACCTTTCTCCATTTTTAACCATATCAGCTTTTTTGTTATATATTTGTTTATGTAGAGCATATGCTGTGCATGTCCCCTGAATGAGCTGTTACTATAGAAATACTATGATAGTAATTATAGGAATAACTTTATTCTAGGATGGTCCACAAGATTAAATGTAGCTAGAAATGGATAAATGTAGTACGGCTTGTCGTTCTAACTGAAAAATTGTAATTGCTGGTTAAACACACACTGTTTATTCCTTACTTAATTTTGGTCTGGATGGACATTGCGTTGATTTTTATTGCGCAGATTTGGCAACCATGCCAGTTTATTTACTCTGCGTGAATGAATGCAGCTTTGACCAAGACTCTACCACATAATCATGGGTTTACAAGAGTTAATGAAAGTTTTATTTGCCTGGAATATTTGGCTTTTCCTGCATGTCTATGTAGTAGGGTGAGAGAAGGCCTCACTCAGCTCTCTGCTCTAGAGCAGCTCATAAATACACGTCTGTGTTTATTAAACATCTATCCATACCTTTTTCCATCATTTTCCTCCACACCTCACCTCCCCGTTACACACCTCCATTTGTTAAATTGATTTTTTTTCTGCTGCCGTTTCTGTCTACGGCTGGTCAGAAATGCAGCAACATGAGACTATTGGTTTTTAAAGTGTTGAATGCCTGAGCACATGTCAGAATCCATAACAGACTGTGAGTCAAATTCAATTTTAACCCCTAAAACTGCAGATGGATTTTTCACCTTGAAGCACATTATTCAGTTATGACCCGATTATAAATAATTCAGTAAATGCAGTGAAAACTTTTGCAAGTTTAAGGTCATCAAGTGCTGTTTTACTGTACATCTGAAGAGAATCCTGTTTCTTTGGTTTTATTTTAGCTTAATTTGTTTTTAAAATGCTAAATTCCTCAATATTCATCACACTTCTACAAAAATTTAAAGCCTTAAACTCATTTTTAAACTCAAGCATTTAACCCTGCACCGTATACGCAGATTCTTTAGATGCTGGTTTTGTACTTTTTTTTTTTATTTATTTATCACCTATGTTAAACGGTATGAATTGCCCATGTGCAGGAATACCACGAGTATAAAGGATTAAACATTATACCTGGAATTAATATAGCAATATTCTTGACATATAAAATGTCCACAGCTTGAGACTCACATGATGCAGCTGATTTCTGAAGGAATCTTCAATTAAACAAAAAACAACCACAAAAAAAACTAGTTATAAAAACGCGAAGGCTGTTCTTTGGAATATTAACTGATTTTCTTCTTTAATTTGGGAATATTTTGAGCAGAAAGCTGGTAAAGATGTACCAGAGACACAGTAATAGTCTTAATCATAGCCATTTGTTTCAGTAATAGTGATTTACAGACATCATATTTTACTAAAAACAGCTTTAATTTGAGCATCCATAAGAATTGACACTGCATGAAAATTAATATTCACTAATAAAAAGGATCACTTTTGATTGAGATAAGTTTAAGGCAACCCTTAAGAAGATGTACTTTTTCCTCCTGAATGCAGTGACTGCGTCAGAAATGAGATTTATGCATGAGTTTGCATCATTCTTTCAACTGACAATAAACGCTTCATTACATTGCATTTCGCTGTTTTCCTTCTCTAAAAACCTACCACAATGGGCAAAAGTAAATGTCACTTACAGAGCACAAATTGTGGTTCTTCACCAGGAAGGATATTCCGGATGAGCGATTAGTGATAGATTAAAGTGTAGTAAGACCGCTTCTCGCAACGCTGTTGTGAAATTCAGGGACTTACTCAGAGAGAAAGCAGTCTGGGAGCCTATGACAGACCGCAGTGAGGTACGACCACACTATAAGAAGGAAAGCTGTTGGGTCTCCAATGAGTTCCTCAAACAAGATACGGTTCGCACTTCTCGCAAAAGCTACGGCTGTAAGCCACAGGACTGGGAGTCGACGTTAAGCAAGGAATTTGAAAGCAGCAAAAAAACGTGTCTCACACCAGCTGAACTGGACTGCTGAAAGCGTTATCTTCTGATGAAAACACCATCCAGCAGTTTGGCGCATGGAAGCGCTGTGTCCAGAGGCCAACTGGAAAAAGATTTGATGAATGCTACACTGTACAAACACTGAAACTCTCGCCGAGTGTCATGATATGGAGCACTTTGTCGGTCAACGGAACTGCTGGACTCTTTTATTAACAGCAGATACGATCATAAAAGGCCAAAAGTATGCTGATTTGCTTAAAGAGAAGTCAGAGCTGCACATGGCTGTACATAAGTGCAAGACTTTCATGCAGGATGGAGAACTTGCTGTCGAGCTGAGGTTGTGACTGAGTTCTTAAAGAGGAGAATATCAAAGTCCTTGACTGAAATCCAAAGGGAGGTTTTGGCCAAGACTGTTTTTTTATGATTCATAAAAGTGCAAAAGGTAACAAGGTAGAACTATTTACGACAGGGAATGTCGTAACGGAATCACATGTTAGACAATGTAGTGCATCATATAGATTTTTTTCCACTTTTAAGACAACCGCTCTAGTATAATATTCCAGGAGGTAACAGTATGGAGTTTGGCCGTATTAGTCCTAGCTCAAGAGCACTTTTTAAAATCAAAAAGCCAACTGGAGGTCATTGGTAATATATTGTTTCAATACAGTTTTCTGGGCAGCCGTCAGTCCTGCATATAAACTCCAGCAGCAACAAACGTTAAGATCTCGGGAGTGACAAAACCTCTACCTATTTGTCCAGAAATAAATATTTATTTGATGAATTCTACATTATTGAGTATATTATGTATTATTATACAGCGTATTATGTAAGAGAGCACAGAAAATACATAATGAAGGCTCCTGGGTTTTGCTACAAAAAAAGTGCGACAGTCAAAGTCTCCGGAAATATTTAGAATTTTTTTAACTCCGGAATTTGCTCAGTAAATATTCGATTTCATTATTTTTAAGTTGTCTTTACTCTACAGCATCTCTGCATGTGCCTAAACCTTTTGCACAGTACTGTATGTTGGTGTTATTTTCATACTGACTTCATAAAACATTTAACACAAAGCACAGTCACTGTTACCACCTAGTAGTTGATTATTTTCCCATAACAGCACATCTTGGAGTGTTTTATTCCTCTTATACTACAGCTGTTTTCCAATGATTGCATTTTTACTTCCTAAAGAAAAACAGTAACATGGGTTTTTTATCCATTTATAGTTACATTTAATGTTTCTGAAGCCTTATATTCATGTTTGACCGGAATCTGATATAAGTCTGTCTGGTTCTTCCTGTTTGAACTTCCTGTGTATGAAATGAATCAGGCGAGAGCGACGTGTTCGCATTTCATGGCTATAACCCTAACCTTAGCTTTTGTATCGTTATGTATGAACTGAGGTGTGTGGATTGTTTGCATTGCTGCTTTTAAATGAACACGCTCCTCACCATGCTGTGAAATATTACACTTGTGATGCTGAAGGTCGTTTATTTTTTCTACGCATGAATGCAAACTATGAAGCTGATTAAATAACGACATTAAAACTCAACACACACACACACTCGGCTGAGCTCTGCTGCTGCTCCTGCGGCGTTAATTTATAGACTTGTTTGTCTGAGGTGTCCTCACATTATAAGCTCTTTATAATGCTTTTTATGGAGCTCTTTTATTTACGTTAATTGCATTTGTGCATTCATAATAATTAATAGAGAAGAATTAAATAGAAAAGAGGGAGAAGACATGAGATGAATAACATCAAGATGAAGGACATCTGAAAGAACACGGTGTCAATAAAATGTTCAGTAAATCAAACTCTGTGTGTGTGTGCGTATGTGTATGTGTGTGTGTGTGTGTGTGTGTGTGTGTGTGTGTGTGTGTGTGTGTGTGTGTGTGTGTG
>JAQQZR010001388.1:0-11370 GCA_030068235.1 Notoglanidium macrostoma
TTTCTTGCCTTCTTAATGCGTTTGAGACATACAGTAACTAGTAAATGGGAAATGATAAAAATACAGTATTTTTTATAGAAGGTATGTCCAAACTTTTGACTGGTAGTGTATGACTTCGTTAACTAAAACATCCTTTTCCATGATTCATCCATTATAGGCTATGGAATACTGGAATATACCACAAGTAAACAAATTTCCTGATGATCACTTCAGGAAGAAAAGTAAGTTCTCTCATTTTCTAATGTTCATATTCAGTGATATTGTAATACTGACTGATTAGGTCACTTTGAAATTACACTGTTAGCTAAAAATATAGACTGAAAATTGTTCATTATTAATAAGCAAAATGAAGTGAATCAAAGAAATCATTACAATGCCCTCATGCTATTAGTATCAGTGCTAGTTAACCACATTTTGGTAGCACTATGTTAAAACTCAACCTTGTTCCTTTCAACCCTTTTAAAAAGCAATGCAACCTGTCAACACAGGAACCTTGTAAAACATGAGATTGTTGTCTGAGATGGGTTAATGTGTTTTTGTAAATGCTTGAATGCATTCATTCTTCCATTCAATGATGAAATTAATTACAAATATTCCCAGGAGCACAATGAGCTCCATCATCATGAAATAGAAGAAGAAGAAGAGGAAGAACACAATGGCCACTCTAAGAGAGCTTTAGAAATCCTCTGCAAAGATTGGAGAGACTGCCAGAAGGACAACCATCTCAGAAGTATTCAGTCAGACCTTTATATCTCCCAGACATCTCAGAAGTACTCAGTCAGACCTTTATATTTAAGTGGCTATACATTTTCATTTCTCCTGAATAATTGACATATGGTAGTTAAAGTACTCAGAGAACATGAGAAGAGAAATTCGCTGGTTTGATGAGACAAACTCTTTGGGCATTTTTAAACTCTAAGCACTTCATCTGACCAAGCCAGGTACTGCATATCCCTAGAGTGAAGCATGGTGGTGGTAGTATCATGCTATAGGTGTACCTTTCAGCTGCAGGGATGAGGAAACTAGTCACCCATCTGAGACTTGACAAATGTTAAAATAATGTATATTTGTATGTAGCATGTATATATGTGTAAGGTGTAGAAGTTAATTCATATATTTCAGTTACGTTACTAAAAATGTGTTTAAAGTTAACTATTTACATACTTATGTTGGCACATTTATTATTTATATAGTTACACATTCAGATATTTACATTTCATATTTACAGAGAATGAATGAATGAAGGAAGGAAGGAAGGAATGAACTACACACAGGGTGAGAGATAAAGCTGTTAAAATACAAACACAGCTCCATTCCGGTCATAACAGAGCGTGCAGAATTTGCTTCACGGGGAATTTTACATTCAAAAAGATAGTTTATCATCTGAGAAAAAGTTTTGGCTGGGTAATAACTCTGCTGACATGCTGACATCACTCAGTACTGTGATTAATTTGCCTGGAGGAAGACAGGAAGCTGCATCAATGGTCATGCTGAGAAAAAGAAAGAAATACCTTTGGGTCATACTTGTTTGCTTAAGCCTCAGGCCACAGGGCAGTATTCTAATAATTTGATGAAATTTTCTGTCAATGTAAGCCACAGTAAGCCTCTTCACAACCCATGAAATGAATATTTTCCCATTTGGCTAGTTCAATTACACGTTGTTACGGACTTTGCTATGCAAAACTAAGGTCTGTTTACAGAAGTGAGCTGCAAGTTGCAGCTAATCTACACATGAATTCATTTCGCAAGGACAGAGTTAAGAGCACTGCATCAATGTAGTGCCTCTAGGATGCCCTAAAATGGACCAAGGCTACGTTTCATTTTGCTTGGCAAACGCGGTCATTAAACTGCAGTAATCATTTTTTTGGGCACAAGAGATAAGAAGCATGAACTCTGTGAAGATAAAGTGAGACCTCCGAACACCCCAAAATTTGTCCTACATACAGGAAATCTGGAAAATATTTTCACCACATTGTGTGCATTATCGCATTTTATGTCGTGTTATGCTTACAGCATTCAAGGTTTTGATTATAACGTCAACTATAAAACGGAGAACTACTATAGAGGTCATATGAGCAAGGAAATGTTTTTATCTACTGTTACATTTAAAAGATAACTCCGTCTATCCAATTTCCAACACAGTGTACTTTTCCTCATATAGTGGCAATCATTTAGTCCTGGCCCTGTATAGTGGATTTGAACAATGTTCATGAAGCCTGATGTTAATGTAGCGTGTCCTCAAGGGCTACAGGATTACTTGTTCTTAGCACTAACAGCATGGACTTCTTTTCCTTTCCCAGTCTGTTTTCAAAAGCTTTATCAAACGTACTGTGTAATGTTATAAAATGTAAGGTTAATAAATGTACTGCAGAATAAAGCAGTAGGAATCTCAAAGGTTTTCACTAGCGACACAATTTGTGAATTCAACAAGGTAAGGTGATGAAGTGATTATTTTCCAATAATAGTATGTCCTAAAGTGTTTCATTTATCTTATTCCACTACAGTTTGGCAATATTTACCATTTTTCAAGTTATTAGCGAAATAAATCCATTCATAGTTACATCTAAAAGGTTCATTGCATCCACCTGAAAGCCCCTCCCTTACCCCTCCTTTTTCAAGCGTGTATTATAGGTACGGTAGCCGTCAGGTTCCCGTAGCATCCTTCCAAGTACTTACATTCACACTCCTTTGCTTTTTCTTGTGATAAATAATAAGTTTGATCCTCCATTTTTAAATGTCCACCTTTCTGCAGTGCTTTTTGAATTCCCTACATCATTAACAACATGGCTTCAACTACTCATACAAAGTGACTCCCAGAAAAAGTTCTGCTTAAATTGTAACATAGCAATTTCAGATATTACATGCAATTAGACTGCTTAGCCGTCAACCTATCATCACTGAATAATTTTCAGTTGGATTCCCTCGCCACTACTCAAGCATGATAAATTAATTACTGGAGCAGAATATGGGTTACCGCTGCAAGGAAAATCTCTATGGAAAATGAAATATTTATTGCTGTGAACGGAAGGCTCACATGACTTATGAAATGACTGATGTATCAGACATTGAGGTTTAGATTAGATCTTGATTTCTCACCTGGTTTCATCTCACAAAAAATTATATAGTAGCCTCGCCTACATTAGAGGAACGTTACAGTGAGGATGCAAGAGAGAAAAGTTAACATGGAAGGGTTTCGAAGGTTTTAGTAACATGAAAAGCTGTTATTATTAACTCTTATTATTCAAGAGAGAAAAAAAAGTCATTGCTGAGGGAACCGTTGTTTACAGCTGCTATATCATGAGTAATAACAGGAATGAATTTTCTTTAAAAAAATGCCCTACGACATTAAATGTAACTCAATAATAAATGAATAAAAAGTATAGGTCATTCTTTAATTTATGAAAATTCTAATAGTTAGCAAATTGCTGTGGTATTTATTTAACTATTTATATATAAATATTTAACTTCAGGTAACAGTTGTAACAGTAGCTCCTTATTCCAGCGAGGATGTGGGCAAACAGCAGCTGTGGATTGTAGGACGCATAGCAGAGAATGAGCTGGTAATTAGTGAGTGGTTTCACCTGTGTTGAGTTATAAATGAAGTGTTGTTATGGGTTGTTTGTGTTTCTGTCTGTGTGCCCTCCCAGAGAAGTGCTCAAATGGAAAGATAAATAAAAAAGACAACATCCAAAGCCTGGCTTTTAATCCTTTCATACAGTATCAAGTACAAATACCATATTTATAGAACAGCTTTTATTTTACAGATAACCCTGAGTGAGACATGTGAGAAAAGTAAAAAATCACAAACGTACAGTTGTTCTTATAGATCTCATTTTCTTAGTGAAAAACAGTCTGATTTGTCTTATTGACATATTTACTGTCATGTTGATGTCACCAGACAAGTGACAGGAGAAATGATGACCTTCCAGACAATCCAGAGGGTTTTAACATTTTTATCTTCTCTCAGATCAATTCTGGGGCAAATACAGGTACCTGGACCAACACTTTATCACTCAGAGGGATTTAATGACCTTACCGGAAACTTCCTGACTCTTAGTTAAGATCTCAGTTAATCAACAGGAGACGCTCACGCCTGTGGGAGGCTTTTTTTTTAAATGGGTAAGAACATTCTAGATATCTTGCACAAACACAGTATTTTTTGTACTTTGTAAAGTGAAGATATGAGAGGGGGAAAAAAAAACCCAAAGTTTTCAAATATTCTAAACTACAGTATATAAGCAGCCATTCTTAATGCTCATGTTTCACTCCTCTCTTCTTCACAATCAACTTTTAATTCTGCTGTTCAGTCACAGTTCACACCACATTCGTCTAGCACTGCTGTACTAAATATATATATAAATTCACCTCATTTTCAAGTAAATGTTAAGATGTTCCTTAAGAAAAATGGTCAGGTAGGTCGCATATTGCGGTTTCTCTGGTCATACTGTATGATCAAACTACATAAATGTTTCCTGCCTGGTACTCTTGAGCAGGACCAAATTTCTCTGGTTTGACATACCCAAGGTAGATATATCAGACTGAGCACATACAGGAAGCGCTGCATGCTCACTTACACACAGACAGACTGCATCTATCGCTACATGCATCCCAGCCAGACGGTGTGGCCCTCCGGCTGAGATCATTACCCTCACCGAAAGCCCATGTTCTATTGCTCCATTCACAATATTAAAACAGATTTTTCAACCACAGACATGCTGAATTTTTAAGTCAGAAGTTATAGTTGAATTACAGGTGTAGTTGCTCTGACAACAGTATCAGCTTTAATGTAATTGACAGAATTGTAATAATGCCCTAATATTTTATCATATATTATTGTTTCTATAGTGACAATTCATTCACAAAGACTTGTATGGTGGATGGCATGCATAATCTAAGAATAATCATATACGGGCTATAAAATGTAAGGAAAAACATATCATTGTTGATATTGTGAAGGTTTCTGTGAGGAGATATTTATTTAAGAGTTTTGGAAGGAGTCTCCAAGTGTCAGTGATTTGTAACAGTCAGAGCTAAAACTTTACATTTAGACTTTCCACCATGGAAAGTCTTCAAGACAGAGATGATTGTTTGTACAGATGTTTGTACCATTTATTTTTTCCGGTAAAAATAAAGTGAAGGCTGTTGAACGTATGACCGTTTATAGCTGCTATAATAAAGTAAATTGTCCCATGGATGTTCCATAGCATTAAATGTAACTATAAATGGATAAAAAGTGTGATGTTAATTAATACATTACACATTGTATACATAATTGTTGCATTGCTCTGGTATAAAAGAGAAAAAAATCATTTAAGTACATGCTGTTATATGAAAATAATCAACTTTTAGGTAGTCATTGATTATTTGCCTATACCAGCATGCCCCATCATATTTTTTTAATTCCTAGCTTAATCCAGTTAAATACTGTATCAGATGAAGTTGCTTTCATCTTATAGTTTTGCGCCTTTTATAAAGTAAAATAAGCATATCCACATGCTGATTGTTCCTCTGAGTGAGGAGGAAAGCACTTCTGATAGAAGTCCTCTTGAGCACGAAAGGAGAAAGAGCTTCTTGATGAGATTTCCATTTGCTCACCTCCGCTGACATGGTTTTACATTGTCCCATTATTCATGCCACCGTGCACAACCTACATTTTTTTTCAAGCTTTAATTTTTGTAGTCAGTCTTCTGCAAAGTTGTAAATAAATGTATTCGGAATAAATCCTATCTTCTATTAGATGGGATTACTCCAAAACTCTTGATTATTGCTATGTGGCTCATAATGCCATGTGCTTTGCATCTTTGCACCACTTTATTAGGAATGCCTGGGCATCCAATCAGCCAGTCATGTGCCAGGAGCAGCGCAATTATTGTGGATTATATAACTGTTTGGAAACAGATTTCATAGTCAATAATTATGAGTCTATTTACAGGCAAGAAGGTGGAACGTCTGTCAAACAGCTGAACCGTTTTTTCCATTTACTTGATTGAACCTAAATGTAACAAAGCATCAATTAAAAAAAATTTTTGCAGCCATTCACCAAAACGTTTAAAATGGATGCAAACCAAATGAAGTTAGTTAGATAAAAAAAAAAAAGAAAAAATCATTTGTATTTTACTCAGTCTCCAGAATCACTGCTGTTATGAGATTGCATATAAAATCCCATTTTAAACCATCACTATTACAGAAAACCTAAGAGTGAAGAGATTACCACAAAAAAAAAGGGAAAAAAGTGCATAAGCTTGTTGACCTCTACATCCCAGGTAATGGATTTTTTATTATATATTTATTTATTATTTTTCCTTCTGGTAAGTCTTCGTCAAATTTTTTTCGCTGTGAGGGAAGCCAAAAAAATAAATAAAAATACAAGAAAAAATACAATAAAAATAAAAAATAACCCCATTGCAATGCAGAAAGAGTGTAATTCTTAGCAAGGCATTTTATGTTTGAAATAAATATATCTGAAATCAAATGCGGCATTTTCATATGTTTGAGCTCTACATAAATGTCACTCTCTTGACCATGTGCGCACAAATGAGTGGAAAATAAGCTTTCTGAATAACAAGGTCAGAAACTCTCATTAGAGATGACCATTATAACAGTTGTGTTCCTGGATGAAGACTCCCATGGTTCTCTTTTTCACACTGGACATCAATTTCAGCCCTTTTCATAAAATCTGTGCAAATTTATGTATAAAATAAATTTAAAAAAATTATTAATAATATCTGCATATTTTTGGTGCACAGAAATCCTAACCAAATCCTTGTTACAGTATTAAAAGAACATTTCGCCATTGTTTAAATCTTGTTTCTCTGAATGATCGGATTTCTGTTTAATAAAATATGCTGTACATTATCCAATTTGCATGAATGTGATACGACTTCCATGGCTTTTGCAAGAGAAAATGTAGTATTTATCCTCGTTTATTTTATGCACCTCTAATAATAATGGTTTATATGTCCTTTATTCAGAACATGCACACAGAAATGTTCTATGGCTGGGGTGTGAAAAGGATATGCACTTCTTATAGATGATAATGCAGACTACACTGAAGAGTGGATCACTTATGGGGGAAGTAAGGAAGAGTCGGTTTTACTAGACACTCAGAAAGAAAAGGCGGGTAAGCTTTGAGGAATATTCCAATTAGATACTTATACAAACCAACGAATACATTTTACGTTTGCATTTTTGTCACCCTTCCGTTTAACTTCAATTTCCACAAATTGTTTTCCACATTTAGGACAATTTTCTTAATAATAAAACATAGTGTCAGCTGTTATGCAAGAATATATTTTTCTCCTTTTCAGTGAGGCAATTTACTTGTTACAGCATGAATAGATTTGTTTTTAGCTATTTGATTAAACCGTGTAGAAATGGCACAATGAGACTATTTTTAGACACAACACTACGTATGCTCTAATTGTGTAACTGTGAAAGATCCTCAAAATGGATTTAGGACACAGAGAACATGTGTTTAGTGCAGAGGGTGGATTTGGATTATGCATGGTCTAATAAGATTTAATTTTGCGCACAGGATATAGAACATTCCAAAATCTCACAATATTCAATAAATGCTCCGACTTAACATAAAGGAAATAATTAATTAATTCCTTTTCTTAGCTATTTTAATTTAATGTTCATTGTGACATGTAAATGGTAGTCCATTGTATGAAGTAAACCACCGCTCATTGGTTCAAAAAAATGCCATAGTCACAGATAATATTGCTATTATAATTAAGTCTGGAAAATAACATTCCTTAGGTACCATAAATAAACCAACATTGTACTTAGGGACATGTAGGAAGATGCATTGTGTTCTGCAAACATGCCTACTGAGATAGGAAGCATAAAAATTGGATGTCATGGGGATGTTTAGCCCATTCATATAAGATTTTGTGGCAGTTGTAGCAGCAATAGCAGTGTTTAAACGAGTAATATGATATTTATAGATATACATCATTCAGCTGAAAGCCAAATAGGAAATAAATATTGCAGTTAAAAGTTTAATTTTTTCATATAAATTAGTTTTTATTTAACTTACACTGGATTAGTGTAATTAACATGGCTTGTAATGCATACAAGGCTTCAAAAGTTTATTTTTGGAGTTGTTGAGTTTCCAAATCATCTATTAAATGTTCCCTAACAGCTGTTTCACCAAAGAAGACCATCCTTCAAGCAACTTACAAACTGCAGCACCTGAACTTCAACGATCCATTACTATGACTAGAATTATGTTCTATGGTCAAATGAGACCAAAATTGACCAAACACTGGTGTTTGTGTGTTACTGAACAAAAACTGATGACTGCATATAAGGAAAAAAGGCTTCAAATCCACTGTAAAACATGACCAAGGATTACTGTTGATTTGGGGCTGTTTTGTGCTGGTAGTCCATGAGCCTGAAATATTATGAACTAAAATGATATTTTATCCCAAAACCTGAAGGGGGATAAAGCTTGGTTGTGGACACATTTGTAAAAATAAAAAAACAACCCACAAGAATACGCGATCCGTAGTGTCAGGTGGATATTAAAATCGAGGAAGCACGACTTTCTATTATGGACTATGTATGTACAATTTTTGCCCGGCGAGCATTCATCTTTCTTCCCGCGAAAACAGCGAGTACACAAATACTTCATAGACATTAATAAACGGACAGGCTTCTCTGTGTCGGGACTTCAAAGCAGATTTTTAGTTAAAAAGTTTGAGTTTAATGAACCAACAGCTCAATATTGCAGTGTCATATTTGATCATTAGATTTGTTAAAATACTAAATTACACAGACTGATGAATAATATAGACAACATTTTATTGCTGCATTCTAATGAAATATTAAGGGAACCAATGCTTCCCATGTAGTCTTAAAGCAATCACCACTGCTGTAGAGATTCCTATAGTTTGGAAACCACTGAAGAAATATTAAATCAAAACACAGTATTCCTATAACCTCCACATACGGATCAAGAGTTTCTTGAGTCTTGTTGTGTCGCTGCCCATACATAAGCCAAAAGACCAGCCAAGGTGATCAAACTGCCAAAACTTTAGTTAAAGCCATATATTTTTGGCAGCCCCTACTGAGTGACTAAAGAGCAGGAGTAAGGACACAACTAACTACCATAACAAGCTGAAACAATCTATCCCCTCTTTGTATCAAAATTCACACCACCAGACCCTGGAACATAGCAGTTGCTTTTAGTCATATAAAAGTGATAAATGTGTGCTGCACATCTCCCAGCAACACATCTGTCGCTCTTCTCGGGAGATTGTCTGGTCCAGATTGCAAATAGCAAAACTGTTAGAGCTTGAACAAATATATGAACTCATATAATCTGTTTTGAGATGCCCTGCGCATGTATGGTTTTAAAATAATGAAGCAACCTTTAGAAAAACTAACAGATAAATCGAAATAAATTGGAGATAGGCGTTATGAATATCAATTGAACATACAGAAATTTAATTTAATGGTTTTTAAGCAACAAAACATGAATGATAGTGATTAAGCCATCATGTTCAACAATAGTACTAACCACCATGTAAGATGTTTCAAAATATCGATTTTTAATCCAGACCTCTACATTCTTGTGGATTGGAGTGTTGCTATGTGGCCAGGCTGTAAACTTGTAGTCCAGCTGAAGTCTTCATTAGCCACCAACTCCATGGCATAACAAGTAATATACACTTACAGGCCACTTTAATAGGAATACCTCTTCCAATACACATTTGTGCAATTATCCAATCAGCCAATCATGTAGCAGCAGCACGACGCATAAAATCAAGCAGACGGAGGTCAGAATGAGAAGAAACTATGATCTCAGTGATTTTGATCATGGCATGGTTGGTAGTGCCTGACTGGCTGTTTGGGTATTTCAAAAACTGCTTATCTCCTGGGACACACAACAGTCTCCTGAGTTTACACAGAAGGGTGTGAAAAGCAAAAATATTCCAGTGAGCTGCAAAACCTGGTGTCGTTCATTGGAATCTTTAAGATACAATGAAGTTGTGGCAGCAGCACAATGCAGAAACCATTCAGATACAGGTCGGGAGCTTCAGGTAATGTTCATAAACATCAGAATCTCTGGGACTTTGATCATGACATGCTTGTTGGTACCGGATGTAAAAAAAAAACAAAAAAACATTTAGTGCGTGACAGTTGTGGGTGGAAACACCTTGTTGATAAGAGAGGTCAAAGTAAAATGGCCAGATTGGTTTGAGTCACCAGGAAGGACATAGTACCGCAAATATTTACTCTGTACAAACATCGTGACTAGAAAAGCATCTCAGTATGCACGAAACTTCAATACCTGAGGTGATGGGCTACAACACCAGAAGCCTACATTGGGTTCCACTCCTGTCAGCCAAGAGCAGGAATCTTAGGCTATCATGGGAACGAACTCACCCACACTGGACAGTAGAAAAAAAAAATTACCTGGTCTTTTTCCACATTCATCTGTCCAGTTTTGGTGAGTATGTGCCATTGATTTCACTTTCCTCTCTCCAAACACACATTTACAGGTTCCCAGAAGTTGATTATAATCTACCCCCTCTGGATTAACGTGAATGACTGCGGGTAATCGGGAGTCTAAAAGCTCTCACATTGTGTTGTTACAGTTCTCAAAAATTATGGCCACATTTGCAGAATCTCTCACAATGTTATGCTTAATTAATGTTAACAGTGTTAACAACTGGGAAATGCAGCCTGCTACATTAGCTACAATATTGTATATTTGTCCTAGAAGGGTCTCCATGAGAGTTCAATGCAAGTGCAGACAATGGTCTTTACTAACAATATACAAACAAACCCATATAGACAAGGAGAGAAGCAAAACTAGGAAAACAATATCAAAATGCAGGAACGGCAAGGCAAGGCAAGGCAAGGGCCACATAAATGCAAGTTATTCACTGTTGAAACACAAACTCAACAACAATGCTGTTCCACTAAGGGCACAAATGATAGAACTTATAAAAAAGGGTACACAAAACAGGTGTGCACAAGTACAGGAAGTAAGGCAGACAACAAAAGGACAAAATTCCAAACATATGTGAGGCTGCCTCCTAGTGGTCGGGGGTGGAATTGTCCATGATGGACATGACAACATTAAGACAATTCTACTACTTTGAAGAATCTGAAATATAAAACATATATATATATTAACATTTTTTCATTTACCACATAATTCCATATGTATCATATGTGTTATTTCATAATTTTGATGTATTCAGTATTGATGTACTGTGTAGAAAATAGTCAAAATAAAGAAAAACCTAAGAATAACTTGATATTTCCAATGTTATATACTTCTTAAATATATAATATAATATAATATAATATAATATAATATAATATAATATAATATAATATAATATAATATAA
>JAQQZR010001389.1:0-11369 GCA_030068235.1 Notoglanidium macrostoma
AAACTGATAACGATCAGTCAAATAAGACCTGAACCAGGAGAGGGCCGTTCCCTTAACTCCCACAACCTTTTCTAATCCATCAAGGAGAATAGTATGATCAATGGTGTCAAAAGCTGCACTGGTATATTAAATATCAAATATTTGCTGAGGACCTGAAAATATCTTAAATATAACAATGTCTATCTGGTATTTCTAGTAAGATTATAATAAACCAAATAAAAGTTTATTTAACTTATTTCCTAAATGTTTCTACCATGTTTAAGGTTGAAATATTCTTATTCTAATTATATTAATATTACTCATTTAAAGCATTTATTTCTATAAAGGTGGCAGCATGGTGATGTAGTGGTCAGCACTGTTGCTTCACAGAAAGAAGGTTTGAACCTCGTAGTTGACCAGGAGCTTTTCTGTGTGGCGTTTGCATGTTTCTCCCCATGCCAGTGTGCGTTTCCTCCAGACACTCTTGTTTCCTCCCACAGCCCATGACATGAAGATTAGATCAACTGGCTACTCTAAATTGCCTATAGATATGACAGAGTATGAATGGTTGTTCCTCTCTGTGTTAGCCTTGGGATAGACTGGCGACCTGCCCAGGGTGTACCCATACTCTCACCCAAAATCAGCTGGGATTGGCCAACTTACCTGGGTGTGTGCGTTTGTTTGTTTGTATATATTATTATGATATATATTCATGATATTGTTTGCTTTCTAAAATGTTTGTTTGGTAAAAAACAGTTTTGTTAGAATTTAGATTCAGGTTCAATCTCTTTCAGACTCTGCAACTGTCTCTCTCTCTCTCCCTCTGTGTGACAAGCTCTTGGAGATTGAGCCAACTGACACAAGGTCATGTTAAACTCAGTCTGATTTAATGAAGAAGGTCTTGGAGTACTTATACACAGAAGCACAAATGTCATAGTATTCTCAAGGGACCAGATAATTAGAAAAACACCTTGTTTGGAGAAAAAGGGTTAAAGGGTCAAAGGACAGAGAAAGGAAAGAAAAGGGACAGTGGTCAAATTAAAGGAACAGGGACAAGATTTTCAATATAACAAGTTTAAATGATCTTTGAAGAGATATCTTTATGGATATTTTTGTTCTTGTTTTTTTGTTGATTCTTTTCAGTTAATTAATCTGGTCTTCTTGGCAGTAGTTAACAATTTTAGTGTGAAAAGTTTAAAGATGTTCAGATGTTGGTAATGTTGAAAGTTGAGGTTGAGGATTATTAATTATCGCATACATGATTTATTACTAGAAATTCTGTATGTGAGGAAAAACACCATACTGTTATATCATCTAATGATAATATACTGTTTGCTATGAAGCCCCTTGGTAACAGCCCTTCTTAATAAAAACTAATGTATGGTCACCTATAAGTAAGGAGTGGGAAAAAGATAATTAAATCATGGTCACAGTGTCATGACCTACACCTCACCATTCGCACAGCGCGCCGTGAAAACTCGGCCACATGCGCTGTTCACTCTTCGGCTCCGTCACGGATACGCGCACTTCCGCATGTTGAAGGAGAAGACACGAACTACAGTTCTCATAAGCACCTGCTCCCAGCCATTAGGCCAATCAGAGGGAAGCAGGTGCCTCTCATTCACGGACTGATTAAACCATGTTTAAAAGGACTGGCATATGCACTTCCACTTTGTGAAGCATTAGTCTAGCCCCGTCTGCTATTGCCGAGCGTTATATTCCCATTTTTACTTTGTGTTTTTGACACTGCTTTTGTTTGTGACTACTGATTTTGGATTATCACTTTATACTCTGTTTGCCGAGCGCCCGACCCCTGCTTGTTTTGTGGACTACTCTTTCTGCCTGCCGTTATTGTGCCTTTGCCTGGTGTGTTAAACACCATACTGCTTTTCATCTCTGTCCCCTGATCCTGCGTTTGTGTCTAGCTATGCCGCAACGGCATGATCGCCGTGACACAGTTTAAGAAGGCCTGAACACCAAGTTGTGCACACAAGAAGGGCATGTGGCAATAAGAGCTAAAGAAGATCTACAAAAATAGAAAGTGAATTGATTTCTTTTTCTATTTTCATCTTGGAATGAATTATGCTGATAAACTGAAGTTACTGTTCCTTACATTGCGAAGCTGTGGCACCAACTATATGTTTTTGTTCCTTAGTGTTTCTAAGTTGTGATCATTAGTGAATTATCTTGTTCCTTTAACTTCATAAGTTATAGCTACACATAAATATTATTAAGAAAGGCTGTCAGCAGGGAGGCATCAAAGTTTTTAGATAGTACGAGTTTATATATTTGTACATACAGTATAGTGTAGGACAGTTATTTTAGGTAGAAGGGTGGACTGTATTTATTTATAATCTTGATGAGCTGCACAGTCTGGTTACTCCTCTATGAATTCATTTCAAACAGGCATTGGAGAGCTGCTAATAGTTGTGAGATAACTAGATCTTTGTCTTACACAATTAAAAATCTCAGACTGCAGCATCCCAGCTGTGGTAGGATCTCAGATTTTTTGATAGAGCATCTGGTCAACCTTACTTTTTAATCACATAACTCTATATCTGAGCTGAACTCTGTTAAATTTTATACTTGTTTGCTCTAGAGCTGCCACCTAGTGGTAAGACCACCCACAACACTAAGTTTAACTTCCAGATCTCCTAAATTCTGTGTTTCCTCAGATGGTCCTAGAAACACGTCAGTATCAGCGTCTCCATCTGCTGCAGTGCTTTTGGGCAGTTCAGTGTCTCTGAGTTGCAGCAGTGATGCAAACCCAGCAGTGCTGAACTACACCTGGTACAGAGAGAACGGAGAGCAGATAGGAACCGGAAACCATCTCACCATCAACACCACTGATTCTACACACAGTGGTTTATACTACTGTAGAGCTCAAAACCAGCACGGAGATCACAGCTCATCTGTCTACCTAGATGTTCAGTGTGAGTACAGGGATAGTATTCCTAATCACATGTCTTATGTTAACTCAGAGTTGTGTAATTGTAAGAAATTCAACTAGTTTGTTCCCTGCGATGTCCTCTAATCTTTAGCAACAATGCTGAAAGTCTTGTCTCCATAATTACTTTAAATGTTAATACTTTAAGAAACTAATTGCATTTAGAACTATCAAGCTGTATAATGCAAAATAACACATATAATGTGAAGCTTGAAATAGAAATACAGTATCCCTTAAGGAACAAAGTGGGGGGCACACACATAGTTAGAAATTTCTGGATAAAAAAAGAAAACGAAAGATAAACTCCAAAAGCCATTGAAATATATTTTCCAAATGAGCAAGAAAAGAAAAGAGGTCAAAGTATATTGAAATTACTGTCATCACACTTCTATTACACAGCCTCCTGTTCTTCCTCCTTCAGATGGTCCTAGAAACACGTCAGTATCAGCGTCTCCATCTGCTGCAGTGCTTTTGGGCAGTTCCGTGTCTCTGAGTTGCAGCAGTGATGCAAACCCAGCAGTGCTGAACTACACCTGGTACAGAGAGAACGGAGAGCAGATAGGAACCGGAAACCATCTCACCATCAACACCACTGATTCTACACACAGTGGTTTATACTACTGTAGAGCTCAAAACCAGCACGGAGATCACAGCTCATCTGTCTATCTGGATGTTCAGTGTGAGTACTTGCCTTGTATTTCAGAATCAGAATCAATCTTTATTTGCCAAATAAGGTTACGCTTACTAGGAATTTGACTTGACATTTTCTCTAATATCAATACAATACAATATAAGACAATACACATTAAATAAAGACTATTGTTAAAGGTCATCATATAAGGCAGTGAAATCTGTGAAAAAATAATAATGCAAAATGTGAGTGTTATAAATATATACACTCTAAAAGTCTATACAAACTAGTTTTAACCAAAGTGAGTATGCAGCAAGATGAGCAGCAGTGATATGAGGTGATATGCAGAAGATGATATCCAAGCAGACTCCCGATGCTGCAGAATAAAGTGGAGTGCCATGTTGATGGCATCATCTGCAGATGTGTTTGTCTTGTATGCAAGTTGCAGAGTGATAGAAGGATAGTATATATAATCCTCCTCTCACCTCCCCTACTTGGTGTGGTATGTGTGTATGTCTTCCTCAACCTTGGCTCCTCTACCAGAGATCTGGGAGTTTGAGGATTCTGCACAGTATCTTAGATGTTCCTAGAACTGCACCTTTCTGGACAGAAACCTTAGTTACTGTACCTGGAATCTGTTGGAGCCGCTCTACAAGTTTGGGAGTCACAGCCCTCAATGCTCCTATTACCACTGGAATCACTTAGGACTTCACCTTCCACATCTGCTTCAGTTCCTTCAGGCCTTGGTACTTATCAGTTTTCCCATGCTCCTTCTTCCTGATGTTACTGTCAGCTGGGATTGCCACATCTACCACTACTGCTGTTTTATGCTCCTTATCAACCACCACTATGTCTGATTGGTTGGCCAGCAGCTGCTTATCTGCCTGGAACTTGAAGTCCCACAGGATCTAAGCTCTGTTGTTCTCAACCACTTTCGGTGGTGTCTCCCATCAGGACTTGGGAGCTTCTAGCCCATACTTGGTACAGATGTTTCTGTACACTATCCCTGCCAATTGGATATGCTTTTGTATGTATGCTGTTCCAGCTTGCATCTTGCACCCAGCTATAATGTGCTGGACAGTCTCAGGGGTGTCTTTGCGCAGCCTGCACCTTGGGTCCTGCCTATGGTGGTAGACCCCTGCCTCTACAGATCTGGTGCTTAGGGCCTGTTCTTGGGCTGCCATGATCAGAGCCTTTGTGCTGTTCTTCAGGCCTGCTTTTTCTAGGCACTAGTAGGATTTCCTGATGTCAACCATTTCCTCTGTCTGCCGGTGGTACTTTTCATGGTGGGGCTTGGTCTTCCTTGATGCTTTCTCTTTCTCTTCGCCATCCTCTGTCTTCTACTGCCTGAGACACTCTTTCATCAGTTTGTCCTGGGGGAACATCTTCTTGATGTGTTCACGGATGTTCCTTGTTTATTAGGACATGCCTGACTCTCTGGGGATATTTGGCTGTGGCTGATCTCCTTAAAACCTCATCTTGATTCTCATTGGCCTGTAGGATTCCAAGGTACTTGTCCTGTATATCTGCTGTGTATCATGGTAGGTCCAGGTGCTGTCCAGTTCTTCATGCCTAAGACTCCTTGCTGGATATCTGCCTTGGTGATGGTGACTGGCTCTTGTTCTGGGAGACTGTGGTCTGCTCTTGGGTCTTGCAGCCACTTGGCATTGGTGTTATGTGGTGCCTCCTTCTCCCATAGATCCTTCCAGTATTTCTCAGTCTCAGCTTTGGGTGGATCAAATCATTCTCTACTGTTATTCCCTTGCAATTGTGAATACACCCTAGATGGATCTTTGGAAAACGGGACATTTATTCGTTTGGCTTCCCTGGTGTATTTCTTCAGTCTTGTGGCCAGAGCTATGAGCCTTTGTTTGGCAATCTCCATAGCCTCACTTATGGACATCTTGTTGTACTTCTTCCTACCCCAGGACCTGTCTCTCATGACCCCTTTCTGTACTTCTGAGAGCTGACTGATGTGCCTCCAGGCTTCCCTGATCTTAGCTTCCAACCTTCTTCTCCATGGAGAAGGCCATCGCACAAGTCACCATAAAGTGTGGTGTGTATATACCAAGGTCCCACTGTCCCCACTGCTGTACTGCATAGGCCTGAACCCCCTTGACCTTAGCCCAAATCTTGGGAATCTTTGTCCCCTTGGGTGTTCCTCTGGAGTGAAGCAATTCCTGCATAGTTTCATGGGATTGGGGTGCTATTTGGAGGTTTTCTGGATGGCAACTCTTGATGATGGTGCTTCATTGGATAGAGAATACAGGGAGTAACCAGGGAGTAGGGCTTACTTCAAATCCTTGAGAATACACTTTTACTCTATATGACCGCATTATTGTGTCATATAAGGTTTATGAAAGAGATCAGTATTCCCAAAGCTTGATCCTTTCCCTGATATTTACCTATACACCCAGAAGAGTTTGGTAAAGTGTTCATAATGTTGTTGATATTGCAGGCTTTGAATTGCATGATGTCTAAACTAGCCTTCTAGACCTGAAGGAGCATCAAAACACAAAATTAGACTAATATAAAGTAACCAGATTCTCTCTAAGTAATCTTGCCCCTCTCTCTCTCTCTCTCTCTCTCTCTCTCTCTCTCTCTCTCTCTCTCTCTCTCTCTCAGATGCACCTCAGGTCTCTCCCTCCTCCAGCTGTAACAGCACTCAGGATTTGATCATGTGTTCCTGTGAGGTTCATGGAAATCCATCTCCTAAACTGGAGTGGCATCTCTCTGGTCAAATTTCTTCAAACACCAAGGAGGAGTCTGTGAACAGAACAACTTTCAGAAGTTTCATTTCCATTCATGACTCATTTATAGACATGCTCACTCTGCAGTGTGTTGCCTCCAGTAACCTAGGCATTGACAGACAGTTCTTCTATTTTAAGAAAGTGGATCATCACACTGCTAAAAGTGAGAAACACCAAAATGTCACTAATTTAACCTTCACGTCTTGTTAAAAAATTAGCAGTGTTCTGTTTCATTGACTCCCATTGCTTTTGAAATACAGTTAAAAAATAACTCAACACGTTCAAGGGAAAAGCTATTAAAAAATATGCTGTGTCATGTATCTCTAGGCAAATGGTGAGTCTCTACTTCTATTAACTTGAATCCAACAGAGGATGTTGTCCACAATTAAAATTGGGCTAAAGGCCTTAAATTGACTCTTACTCAGAAGAGCGGTCCCCCTGGAGCGGTTCAGTTGAACTCGTGCAAAATGTGATTAGTTAATTGTAAAACAGCTCATGTCCATGTATAATGTAATGTGTTTGAGCCTTTTTTCATTCAGTGATGCGGGATTGTACTGAAGTGGTTAGTTTCATTGTAAATCAGTCTGCATGTTTTTAAACTAATGCAGTGTGTTTTATCAGTATTTTTATAAATTCAATTTTAAAGAGCTATAGCAGTGGTACATAACAGACAATATGAAAGGTCATATTGTCATTTACAATATGACTCCATTTAAGACAATTGTTTAATGAAAGTAAATATTTTTTGTAACTTCAGAATACACCTGTGTAAAGTCAAATTCTTGTTCTCCTTTTAAGACATTTACGGTTTTCTTTTTAAGAGACATTTTCTTATTGCTCCTCAGACCTTTGTCCTGAATGACATAAGTGTGCTCACAAGACATAATGTAGGATAAGGTAGCTTGAGAACATGCCATCTTTTTTCTTTTCCTTAATCCTTTTTGTCTTGCTCATTGTTAGAGCTAACGTGAGCTTCAATTCAGGTTCAATCTAGTTCAGACTCTGGCAACTGTCTCTCTCTCTCTCTCTCTCTCTCTCTCTCTGTCTGTGTAACAAGTGCTTGGAGATTGAGCGAACAGACACAAGGTCGTGTTAAACTCAGTCTGATTTAATGAAGAAATCATTACTAAACATTACTAATCATTATTAAACTTCAGACTGAGTTCTAAACACGACCCTGTGTCTGTTTGCTCATTCTCCAAGCGTGCGCTTGTCACACGGAAGAAGGGAGAGAGACTTTTGCTGAGTCTGGTGGAGATTTGAACCTGAAAAGAATCTTACAACCAGGTTGAAATAAAGCCAGAAAAAATATCAGGGCATGCAAAATTAAATTGGAGGGGTACAAAGAAATACAGCTAACCATCTGTTAAATACAGATTAAATAGTAATATAGGTATATATTAAAGAAAATGTACCTATATACAAAAGTCTATAAATGTGGAATATAAACTGTGGTAGAACAGTTATTTATTACTTAATAATGTATTAATTCTCATTCACTCCAAACTCTGTTTTGTTCCTGCAGGTTCAGGTGTGGATGTTTCCTCGGTGCTGATTGGTGCTGCTGTTGGAGCTTCAGTAATGATGATGCTGTGTGGTATATTCCTGTGTGTAAGGTGTGTTCACTGTAATTTTTTTTAAACAAAATTCAAGTTTAAAATTTTATGCATAAATGTGATTTAATTTAATACCGTCAATCAATGCAATCTTTTCTTCAGGAGAGTGAATCCTTCCCAGTCTGGACGAGGAGACACAGCAGGGCTCGTTTTAAATGACAGGGTTAGTGTGAAATTTCAGTCACAGATATGAGAGCTGGAGAACATATCTGGAAAAACATCTTTATATGAAATTTTGAAATACTAAATTTTCATTATTGTGGCTCTTTACAGGTTGTTCATCAGGAAGAAGATGGAGAGTCTGTGTATGCAAACAGACAGGTTTCATCAGAGTCGCTTCATTACTCCACTGTTATGTTTCCAAACAGTCCAGGAAGTGAAATCAAAGGCGTTTCCTCTCTCACTGATGACTATGCTGCTGTGCACCACAACTCCAAACAACAAAATAAGGGAGACGTTACAGAAATTGAGGCTAAAGAAAGAGATACAGAGCAGCTCAAACACACTGATGGAGCTGAAGTCCTTTACGCCCAGGTTAAACCTCGTAAACATGAGCATAAAGTGTAAGAATATCTATAAATTAATTCAGTCCTTACAAACATGCTCAGATATACAGTATGAGCTATATGAGAGATAGAGACACATTTTCACAGATCTTGCACATTTTTTTATACAACTGTTTTATATCTATAAGATTGTACATTGTTCTGGAAAATGACAAAAATCTGATCACCTCAATTGCTTCAGGCACAACCTACCAAGCTAGTTTATGTAATTTTTCTCGTTAAGCTATGAGTGTTAATCAGCATGGGGAAAGAATTTGCAGTTTTTCCACATAGATAACAGCATGCATATACATTTAAAATGTTATCTAATTACTAGTGTTATATAAGTGCTATAATGTGAGTTACAGAGTTCAGTACTTCAGATTTAGCTTAATTTATCTGTTTAAAAATTGACCTAATTTTCAGTTTTTTTGGTGATAGTTTGAATTTTTTCTTTAATTTTTGCATTTCTGACACAGGGTAAAAAAAAATAAATAAATGTTCTTTTGCTTGTAGACATTGTGCGTGGCTGTGTAATGAAGTGTGTTGTGTGTGTATATTATTGCTCATAATCATACTACAATTTTGTTGCTATAAACACTTTGGGTGTTTGAATTTCCTTTACTTTTTCATACATGCTGCATTTACCTTGGAGGTCAGAATTACTAGGTCTTATTACTTCACTATTTGTTCTAGCTCTACCGCCCCTCTGTATGTTGGCTGGTCCCAGCTTTGAAAGTGAATCGCCCCACCCACACCTATGGGCATTGGGGTACTCAGTCCTACAGTGTAATGGTAAAATGTGTTGGTGTAAATCTCATGGCTAGACATTAGTCGCTTTTATATAATGCCGACAGTGAGGACCACACCCATTCATTTACTCCTAATGGGTTCATGCCAGCTGAACACTCTCTTCAGAGAGACTTTAGTGATGGCACAGGTGAGGAGGGGAATCATCGATGAGATTAGCAACCCTCAGGAGGCACCAGGAGCTTTATTCTGTGTTTCAGTTGTAAGTGAGTATTACAGTCCTACAAACATTGGTTCTTGCAGTTGGCTTTGTTGAGTCAGTGATCCACTGTTAACAGCAGTAGGTCGTTTCCTTTGAGAGAACATTGACCAAAAAAAACTTCATACCTATTCTAAAATTTACTTCTAAAGCTAATGTTTAGAGTGCAGACTTAGTTTTCATTCTTTAAGTTCCAAACTCTGGTCCTGATTCTACCCCATGTCCTGTACATTTTAGTGTCTTCCTGCTCTAACTCACCAGGTCAAGCAGGTACGTTAGCAGTAAATCACTAAAATGCATAAGACAAGAGGTTCTCCGGGACCAGGGATGAGAATTCAATTCAATTCAATTCAATTCAATTTTATTTGTATAGCGCTTTTAACAACAGACATTGTCTCAAAGCAGCTTCACAAAAGTATATAAATTCTGAACATAAACTTATGACTCTATACATTTATCTATATATACCCCTAATGAATCTGTCCTTTAAATGCACAGTACATAAATCAGAATGTAAAAAAAGTACAATGACTGTGCTTAGTTTTGTTCTCACTATATCATTCTCTAATCACTGCTATGTTTATATCACTCAGCTATATTGAGCAAATAGCTCAATGTGGTGGAAGAGGCATTACCTCAAATTGTAAAGGGTATATGCAAAAAACTGGACATCAGCTCCACTGTTAAAATCAAGGCAGAGGACAGACGCTTACACACTCTTTGCAGCTATAAAAAAAATATTGTAATATAGTGTAAAGGTTGAATTAGATTAGATTAGATTAGATTAGATTACAGGTGATTAGTGTTTCTTGTCTGTCTGTGAACATGAGTGTAGCTGCAGCCATGCATTCCCTTCATGTTCCCCTAAAACACAGCTCAGTGCTCAGAAAGGAGAAGTTTAAGATAATATTCCTGTCTGATGTGTTTACATTTTGGACATATCAGAATAAAGTGCATCTCAGTTTCTACTTCCTGTAGATTGCAGTGTTTACAGTGTCTCTGTTCTTTGGCTTTATATGTTTTAGTGTGTATTCCTTTTTCAAGAATAATACCTGTTCTCTCAGAGAGGTCGTATTCTCTACACCCACTATCTCAGTGGGGTCATATCCTCTATATCCTCCTTCTCACTATAGGCCTATCTACTATACCTACTTTCCTCTATAACATCTTTCTCAGTAAGGATCTCTCTACTATATCTACTTGGTGAGCTACTTTTACGATTTTACGCACCATCTGACCCCACTGTTGCTCCACCATCTGATCCAGAAAGCAGCTGCAATATTTGTTTTCAATCTCCCACACTATCCCACTGCTGTGTTCACTCCTCTGTCTTCCTTTAACATCTGATTTAAAACACTGATGATACCGTTAATTCAATAAAAAGACAAAAACGGAGCAGCATGCACCCTAAAAGCACTTATGAGACCCTGCTCCATGTGGCTGTCCTGACTGACCTCTTCATCTTTTGCCTAGTGTGATTTCCTGTCGTACTAACTCTTCTCACTTCTAATATGCTTTTAGCTTGATAGTACTTATAGTGTTTAACCTAGTGAACTATCATGAGAATATGATTATAGTAGACACTGCAAAGCACTTTTGTAGGTCGCCGTCTAAATGTTTTTTCAGCATAAATTGAATTCAATAAATAACATTCATCTGTTGTTTTATAAGAATGTATTCATTTATTACTGTATTTTATTATCTATTTTATTTATGGATTCTTAAAAGAGACACATAAACTAAAACAACTTCCTGATTCTTAGTGTTTGACTGTTTAAGACTCAGCTGAAACATGTTGGAGTGAGAGGAAGTGTAAGTGTGTGTGTGTGTGTGTCTGTGTGTGTGTGTGTGTGTGTGTGTGTGTGTGTGTGTGTGTGTGTGTGTGTGTGTGT
>JAQQZR010001390.1:0-11368 GCA_030068235.1 Notoglanidium macrostoma
CTCGCCCCAAGATGCTGGGATTGGCTCCAGCTTCCCCGCGACCCAGACGGATAAAGCGCTATAGATAATGGATGGATATTAGTATAAATATTTACAAAACAGCTAATGATACCAAATGGACATATCAAACTCACAATCAAGAACAGGATAAGCACAGTTCAAAAACACGGAGCTTACTGAAACATAACACAGCTAGGTTAGCAGGTCGAAGCTATCGGCGCTGGCTTCTGACGCACTAAATACTGTAGCCGTTATCTTGAGGCGATGTTTACTTCTGATGGAAGTGGAAGCAGAGTAGGAAGGACTGGACTGGAGTGTGGGATGGACCAACCTGCACAGACTAAACACACACAAAAAATACACACACATATCTGCACACCACGGGTAGTAACAGTCATACAAAACAAATATGTGTGTATGTTTTTAGTTTGCACAGTTTGGTCCATCCCACACTCCAGTCCGTGTCTTCCTACTCTGCTTTCTGCATAACAATATATGCTTAGTGCACCCAAGAGTTACCAATTCTTTTATGACTTTCTCTGATTGCAGTAAGGTTAACTCTCAGCAATGGTGAAGGTGTGTCCAGTTCTGAAATAGTTCTCAATTTCCTCCAGCGTTCGCCCCTTCGTTTCAGGCACACACTTGGCTGTAAATATAATGGTCACCACACAGATTATAGAGAAGAACAGGAACGGTGCAAAAAGTCCATACGCCTCCTGTGAGGTAGGAAAAAACACTTTTTGAAAAGGACACATTGTGTAACTGCACAAATCATCACCTTTTCTTAACCTATAAAAATATATCATTTAATCATTAGAAAATCATTTCCTGGTTTCTTCATGAATTATAATGAGGGTGAATTTACCACCCCATGAAGACTTGTGACAGAGTAAAACCAGTTATATAGCTGACCGCCACACACAGGCCTGAAGTAACGCCACACACTTTCATTGGCAGGATCTCCGACATGAGCAGCCATGTGATTGGACCCCAGCCTACTGTATAACCTGCTCAGAAGAAATATAAGAACAGTAATAACATCACTTATACCAGAGAATCTGATTTGTAAGAAAGTCATGATTAATTATCTAGAATAGTGCATAACTCAGACAAGGTTTATGCACTCATTCTACTATGTTATAGATTCTTGACTAACTTACACACTGGCATGTATGTTCTATACTCCATAGAGTTTCAAAATGTCTATAATTGTTGATATCCTGAAGATTATTGAGCATTTATGGACCGAGTCTCTAGTGTCCCGTGTAAAGCTGTAGGAAAGTCTTCAGGACAGAGGGCTTTGTGCATTGTGGTTTCTCAGTAACGTGACAAGCATTTTGTAATTATTAGTTGTTGTTGTGTTTTCATTAACTCCTCAAGAGAAGAAACAGAGTTGCGGTGGCGATTGTTTATAGTTGTGCCTGAAGGAAATAACCTGTGACATTCCACAGCATCATCTACATTGTTTCCCATGCATAGGTTATAAATCTGTCAACCACTTAACAGCATTCTTTTGCAATAGCATCATTGGTAGTGATATAAACTACCAATGACAAGTTTCAGTTAATGACTTTTTTTATTTTGGACACTGTATTAATCACCATGGGGAAATTAAGGTCTGTATTTAACCCATCCAAGCAGTGTACACACATACACACTTTTTAATGCTGCTCCGGGGAATTGAACCGGCAACCTTTTGTTCCCAATGAGGAAGAAATATGATCTTGGTGGCAGAGACTGTGGCTTTTCATGAACATCCAGGTAGCAACAGTTCTGCATGTGGAAACAGCTTGCTAATGACAGAGGTCACAGGAGAATGGCCAGACTGGTTCAAGGTTGACACGGAGGCTACAGTCTCAAAGGTATGTTTCCAACACCTTGTGGAATCTATGACAATGTATGTACTGTGTGTGTGTGTGTGTGTATGTGTGTCCTGTACACAGGGATTAAACAGTTAATGAAATTGAGAAACAGGAGTTGTGTTAAACCATCCAGAATCAGACATTACTGTTCTTTTCTTTGGTTTCACTCTCACCTAGCTGATATACAAACCACTTTTTGTATAACAGGGAGTCCAATCTTATTCTCAAAGGGCTAGTGTGGGTGCAGGTCTTCATTCCGATCCAGCAGGAGCCGCTCCTGCTTCCACTTGTTTAATTTGCTAATATTGGCTTTCACTACATTGTGAAGTGTGGCTTTTGCTTGGTTGGAATGAAAACCTGCACCTACACTGGCTTCTCCAGATTAGACTGAACACCCCTGTTGTACACCTTCCTTTTAAGTAGAACTCTAAGTGCAATGAAAAAAACACATCAGCAGTATGAGTAATAAAATATAACTGAATGCTGGCTATTCATTGCTATCCATATCAGATTTTTGAAAAATTCTTCTGAATATTTTGCTGCAATGAAACACATTCCTCCATCCAAAGGCAGGGATTAGAATTTATAAAGGCAACCTACGGACAAAAGTTGTGTCCTCAACACCTGAATAAACCAATGTTCATATCATCACTGAATAAAATTAAGCTACAGTGAACAAGTTAAGTTAAGTTAAGTGCCAAAATTCAGAATTGAGGCAGAAAAGCAAGTTTTAATATTTACACCTGGAGACACAGAGGTCAGTTATTAACACTTCAGAACACGCTAGGTGGGTTTTCATTAACCTGCTTAATGCGCAATTTAAAATTGTGAACTGAAAAATGAAAAACGGTTACACAAACATTGTTTTTTTTTTATTTCAAATATTGCTAAAAGATTTATACACTTGCAGTACGTGTTTTTTCAGACAAATCAGCAAAGCAATATTTCACAAAACTGGAATGGAAACACATTCTTCACATTTAGGTCACATGACATGACATGAAGAGGCAATGGATACAGTCAAAATCATTGTGCCAACACTTATCAGGTCTAGGAGATCCATTTCCATGTTTAATTAGAATGATTATCTTACGTGAGGAGAAAACCCATCTTTAATCACGTAACATCACTCAGTGGAAACACAGACCATTCACAATTGTGTTTCGTTGACTTTTTTTTTTTAAATCACTCCTATTTTGTGCAAAACTGTAATAGAAACCCAACTATAGTCATTCAATTTATATAGAATCATTTTTAGTTGTGAATTGAATAAATAGTCAATTCAGATGTATTTTAATAACCTTTAAAGAAAGATCTATTAGTAGGCATTGAATTATTTTGTTACTTTTATTATTATGGATTAATAATGCTGAAGTTTATCATTTGTTAATGCTTCTTAATGCAGTAAACAGCCTAATAATTTCTGTGCTTTAACTTTCCATGCAATAAAAAAAAACATACATAAATAAGATATTTGTTGACAGGTTCAGGTTTAATCGTGTTCGGTTACATTGTCTCTAGAGCGTCCTGACTTAAGATAAGAGTCAATTAACTGTACTATAATTTGCTGTGGTATAAGAGGTATATAACACTTCAGGACATTGTGTTTAATTCCTTATATACAAAACCTTGATTGTAGGTTGCAGTTGTATGCTTATCAAGCTGTGGTGTGAAAACAGAGTACTTACCAATTACTATAAAGATGATGCTGATGAGAGGGATAAGTGTACCAGAGTTTAACTCAAAATGAGTCATGATTCCAAATGGCTCTCTTGCAGACAGGATCTCAGCAGTTACGTTCCCAGTATCACATGATGATTTGTGGGTGTATATGCTCACTGTCAGTGTGGCCAGGTACATTATAAATGCTGAAAAGGTAACATGCATGTTTAATTATTTGGACAGCAGATATGACATTGCAGAAAAGAAAAGCATTTTGATTATCCTGAAGGTTAAACTGTCATGTCAAAATTGTTGTGCAGCACAAACCTGATATGTAGAGCAGTGATTTCCTGTCTGCTTTGTCTATTAAACAAGCTGCGATCATAATAGCAATCAGTCTAACAAGTCCCACTATGGCGGCATCATACTTGGGATCCTAGTTAAAGACATAGTATTGGGAAATATACAGTACCATGAGAGGCTTAGGTCAGTACAATGAGCAAATTCATATCAATATACACAAAAGTCTTTTTTTCACATTTATATGTCATGTCATCTGAACACTGAGTTAATAGTTCTTTGAAGTGACTCACCAGTGAAACAGCTGTTTTCTCCAGATAAGTTTGGCTCCATAGATGGGCAAAATACCGGTCATCTGCTGCAGAAATCTCATAAACACAGTGATTAAGATCGGCTTGTAGTAGAATGGACTCTTAAGATCTGACCACTGCATTTCAACCTGTTGGAAAGGTTCAATTGGAGGGTTTTTTTTTTTCAATTAGATTACACCAGGGGTAACTAAAATTGGTGGAAAACTAAGATCACTAAATGTCATCAACAGTTAGCTTTTAATGCTTAAATCGTCAGTGATTATTTTATATATAGAAACAAAACATCAGTTTGAAGTTTGAAGTTAAGTTCTCAGTTTTCAGTTTTTTTCATACTGGTGATTAATGATACCACTTTTGACTTGTAGTTTCTGTTTTCATTGTTTATGTTTCTTTAGCACGCCATGTGTGGTAGAGGGTAAACAAAATGTTACTCTGTGAAAGTCTGTGCAAACTTACTCTTCAGTTAAATAATGTTTATTATTGTAACTGATGTTGCTACGGTCAGTTTTTTTTTCATATGTCGATCTGTTCTGCTACAGTATTTTTTGAATACTCGAACGGAGCCGCTGAAATATTTTGATGCGTCCGCCCAGAGAGAGAACCTGAGAAACCCCACACTGACAGTAACCTAGGGTTAGGGTTTATAACCTAGGGTTTATACCTTTATAACTCCAAATTCATGCAGAAAATGTTTATCTTTTGATGCATTTGGTCAAGATACAGTAAGGTTTATTATGAGCTTTAAACTACAGAAGATTCTTTACATTATTCATCTCTGTAACCCCTCTGCTTGTTTTTACCTGGGAATTCATACTATGCTCAATTTGATTGAGTTCAGCGACATAGTTTGAATCAGGGCCCCTGAGCCATTGGAGGGCTTTGGCAGGCTTGTCCCATTTGCCTTTGGTGATGAGTTAACGGGGAGAGTTTGGCATGAAGCACAAGAGGATTAGCATAAGCAGACCTGGAACTTCACCAGCTATAGCCAGCCAACGCCATGGCAGAACCAAGCCTATGGTGAAGAAAGGAAATTCCAGTTAGATCATTAGATCATTAACAGGCAAAAGTGTCACAAACAGATTAGCATATCATTATCAATCAGATTAGAGTACCATTTTGAACAGATTTTTTTTCACACAACAAGTCTTTATAAAACACGACCCAGAACACTATACGCACATGTAGTAAATTCCTAAGATTGCTGCATCTTTCTTCTTTCAGACAGTGCATTTGCACACAGTAGCTTGTTCACATGCCATGCATTTCTCATAAATGTGTTAGTATTTTCAGTAACAACAACTCATATAGGTAGCATATGAAACAGAAAAGGCAGAAAGCACTTACCAAGAGCATAGAGAGCCAGACTTCCAATGACAGTCATGATCTGAGGACCAGTACCCAAGAATCCTCTGACACCTGGATGTGAAATCTCTGACAAGTAGACCTGCAACAGTAAAGCATGATGAAGGTTTATGTTTAAAAAAAACATTTAGATGACCTTACAGCTCCAGAAAGGATGTAAGAGTATCATATTATAATCATTTTAATTGTACTACTTGTAGTACTACTGTACAACAAGTATAAATTATAAAAATTACAAATTGTACTAATTGAACAGTCCTATTTTTTCACAACTGCAAGAACTCTGCACTCACACATCTAATGCTAGGCTGAGTATGTGAATTGCATTGCAGAACGTTAAACTCAGGAGACATAAGAGCAAAAGAGTTACAAATGCATCTTTCATCTCATTGTAACATTGTCCAGCTGCTGTTTAGCTTATGGGCACACTGTCCAGCTAAAAATCTAATTTTATAAATATTGTATTATAATTTCATTTTTGATCTTGTATGTATAATTTTGACCCTTTGTTGATTTTGGGGAAACTCAGTTCAAAGAGATTATTGAAAGCCCAATATTCATGAAATTCATGTCCTTAATGACTGTACGTAAACTGTAACATAGTTTCAAGTCAGCCTGATGATCATTACCTATAACCTTACAAAACAGAGCCAGGCAGAGCCTGGTTCAAAGTTCCACGATCACCGCATCACTTTTCGTCTGTCTTAATGCACTAGTTTTAAAACCAATATAATCATTACACTTGAAAATTAATATGACAGAAAAGGAGTGGTTGGAACAGGTAAATAAAATTTTCTTTCAGATGCTCATTGGTTGTTTTTTTTTTATGTAGAGAATATTAAACATACATTAAAATATCAGAGCATAAGCCGTTGCACTGTTCATGGAATTCCATAATCTTTGTTTGTTATGTTCCTTAGCAACCAAAGCTTAACAGACTACATTGTATGGTGGAAGAATTGTTTACTGGGATTATTATTAATAAAACATTGAATTATATTTTGAACACTGGATTTTATCATATTGCTTTGATCACAATAAGCCACTCATGGCTGTACATTGCAGTGATTTTATCCTGGGTAAAGGGGTTTAAGTTGTTCTGCTCAGCATCATGCCTAAATGATAAAATCACTGTAATGCATACACTCACATGGCTTGTTGCTTTATTATACCGTTCAACTGGCTACAGTGACTTGCAGAAATTTTCACCGCCTTGAAATTTTCTACATTATGTAGGGTCTTTTACAATATGTTTAACGTTTGAAAGTACAATGTTTCCTTCTGACACAAACTCTGAGCAAGGTTCCACAAGACACTGCACAGTCTCTCTTAATTGTTAGGAGAGTGTTTTGAAAGGAAAAAGACATGAAACATCATGCCCAGAAATGTACCTACAGGAACAGAGCTGGATGTAATGCCAGCAGAGATGCCTGTGAAAGATCTGCCCAGGTGAAGCAACCACCTTTCCTTTGCTGCTGCCATCATGAGAAACCCCTCCGTGGAGGGAATTACGGACATCATGATGCTGTGTTTCCTTCCAATTTTATCATTCATCAGCATAACACTCAACCCTCCAACTATAGCTCCAATCGCAAAAGCAGACTATTCATCAAAAAGAATACAATCAGAGTCAAATGTACTGGATAAATACACACATACACTAAAGGCCAGAAGCTTGGGCCCATCCTGGGATTTTGCTTAAAAAATAAATAATAATAAATGTTTCACTGCTTTGTCAAACTTTTATTACAAGAAAATATTGGAAATTCTTAAAACAAATGTAACTGACTGGTTTTGAAGTGTAATGTAACAATATACACTGTAAGTGCAATTTAATGAATGCGAGCGCCCAAGTATGAGTTCATCATCAAAATAACCACCCCTTGTATTTATCACAGCAGCACAGATTCATGGTAATTTGTTTCCAAAAGTTACTTTCCAGCAATTTTTGGAAATAACTTGTGTCCAAAACCTCCCAGCACCTTTTCAAGCATGCAAACAGTTCTGGCTCATTTGCTGGACACTCATTTCGAACTTGTCGGTCCAACTCATCCCATGGGAGAATGATCTGGAGACTGGGGAGGCCAAGACATAATTCTAAAAAAACGTTTTACTTTTCTTTGGACTGGATATAATTTTGGCACAATTTTGAAGAATGCTTGGGATCATTATCCTGTTGAAGAATGGAATTTTGTCCAATGGTACATAAAACAGAAGGAATTGTGTGATACTGAGGAATTGAGTGATACGGTTCTGTTTTCATGATTCTTTTAATTTGGACTAAGTCTCCAGACCTTCTCACCCAAAACACCCCCATATCATCACCGATCCACCTCCGTGTTTCACTGTAGAAACAACACATTCTGTGCTTGCCCTTATCCCCCATCCGCCACCTGACATAAACGAAAAATTCTGACTTAATAGTTATGATACAGTAAAACAGAAGATTGAAACAAGTAGAGAACGGTGTTTTAAACCTCTCACACGCTTATCTGGGATGAAGCAGACAGGTGGCCATCATATGGTTCAGTAAGACACAATCAATAAAAGCTGAGAGCCAATTAAGTTCTAACATTACTAACTAGAACACAAAGTGAATGTCAGTGTACTACAGACAGACCTGATATGTTTTCTTCAAAACCAATAGTTTTAGCCTTTGTGGATAAATAATGTGTTAATACAAGCTATAAAATATTGACAACCAGTCAGTTACATTTGTTTTAAGTATTATTAAGAATAATATTTTCTTGTAATAAAAGTTTGACAAGCAGTGAATCTTTTTTTTCCCTACTGTATCTGGTCGGTAGTGTGTGTATGAAAATGTTGGTTAAATCTGGAGCTTAAATCAGGAGAAAAACACTCAGAGATGATTAAGCAACTTTATCAGATTGGTTCATGTCACATCCCTTGATTCACATAGGATAACATGATAATCAGTGAGAAACAAACAAGTGCTTTTACCCCAAACCAGGAAATCTCCTGAACATCCATGTGCAGACTTGAATCATCGTCCTCCTGAACCTGTGGAATCACTGTAGAGGGAAATACCATGGCATATCCAAAAATAAAACTGCCCCAAAAGGCTGCAATGTAGAGCCAGCCATTTCTATGGGAAAACAAAAATTTAAATATTAAATTTTAATTGCTGGGCGTATCCCAGCTATAAAACAGAGAGATATAAAATGAATCAAACGATGTGAAACGTCACCGATGATTGGTCGAGTTAAAAGTCAACAACGTATGTCAACATGCACCACATAACAATGCAGTGTCAAGGTACACAGAGCTGCAAATATACAACAGTGTGGAACAAGTGCATAATATACAAAAAAGCAATTAATAAATAGACAGGGTAATAAATATTACGGACAATAAATACATACAACAATTGATACTCTGGACAAAATATACACAGGACAACAAATATTCAGGACAACGAATACATAGGTTAAAATTACATCTGACAAAGTTACATCTGACAAAACATACACAGGACCATTAATGTTCAGGAGAATAAATACACAGGACATTAAACATGATTGCATACTTAAAGATTTAAAACACTGACACTTGCCAAAAATGAATGAAAGTATCAACACTCAAAGAATTAAATACTTGTGTCTTTTGAAGTTGCAACACACAGATTGCTTAACATAAAAAACAAAAGTGAATGCAACTTAATCTGTAGTTTTTTATCTGTGCGTCCTCAATTCCTTTTACTCTTGTTCTACTTGTCATACATGATGTCAAATACAGACATCAAGTACAGTCTTAGTTTCTCTTTAGTTTAATTTATACGATTAAGATTTCAGTTAAGCCAGCATATAGTCAGATAGCGCTCACCAACCACATAAATCCATGAATCTAAATCCCTTGGCTTGTGTTATTTTTTTTGTATGAACCTCCTTTAACAAGGTTTTAGCTTTTAGTTAGTGAACTAGAAAATGGATGTGTTTTAATAGAGATTAAAAAGCACTTCTGTAAATCACTAATAATAATAACATCTTCCAAATACAGTAAATGTAATGTAAATAAATATGAAGAACAAAAAATACTCAGGACAGTACATACAGAGAACAATAAAGACGCAGTAATAATACTCAGAATGATAAATACACGGGACATTATATGCCTGTGTTAAATATTCAATTAAATATGCAATACAAGTCCGGAAGAATGAAAGAAGGAAAAAAATCACTCAGGACAATAAATATTCCCATGTACACTAACTTGTAAGAAGAGACCACTGCAAACAATTGTTTTTAAACAGTAGACTTAACACAATCAAGCAATTTGCGTGAAAAAGGAGTAGAAGATAAAAGTGGAGAGAGAGAAAATAAAAACAAAAAATAACAAAAAGAAATAATTCATATCAAAAACTTTGGGTGAAAAAAAAACAGAAGGAGAAAAGCATAGCAGATAAATGTGTAAAATATACATTTTTATATATAATTAAAAAAAAATGAGTAAGAAACCACAAGCCAGAGAGAAAGAATCAATAACAGTAAAGAGCATAAAAATACAAAATAAAATAAAATGAAAAAATTAGGCTACCTTATTTGTCCCTGTGTATTCTGATTATTCAGTAGTGGAGTTGCTTCATGATGCCATTGCTTCTTCTGCACCCTAATTATCTGGCATTCAGACTATAGGGCATCTTGTTGCTATAGAATAATCTAAAGTGAAACTGAGACTATGCATCTGTGTTTGCATATCTACAGAACAAGCGTGGGAGGAATTGAAGAAGCAGGAGCTATAAACAAAGACTAGGTTTCACTGGAATGTGGTTTTTTTATTTATTTATATATTAAGCATGCATATGGTGCAATTTCATGAAACATGATTATTTATTAGCAACTGTTGACTGAAAGGTGTCCGGTGATACAGGGTGCATGCCCAGTTGCGTGCCAGCATGTTTGACGTCACCAAGTGCTTTGAAAAAAATACACATCTCTCTTCACTAGTTTAGCACTGAAAGACTTGAAAGACCTACTTTGAAAGATAAGCTTTTCCTTCTTTTTATCAGTCATCAGCATTGTCTGTGGTTTTTCCTTCTTATGTATTTTGACTAGGCAGTTCTCTTATCTTTCTCTGTCAACAATGTATGTGATAATTACTGTTGAAATGAATACTTTGTCATGTATTTCATACAGATGTTCAGATGTGGATGCAATGGCCCATCCCTCCAACAAAAACATTTTACACTGGTCTGTAACTGAATTTCTTGATTATATAATTAAAAAACACTTAATGTTTTCATTTACATTTATATTTACAGCATTTATCAGAGTCCCTGATCCAGAGTGACTTGGTTTGTTTGATACTGGTTAACTAGGACCCAGACTAAGAATACCATCAGTCTAAATACTGATGTAACACAGAAGAAAGCATGCGGAAAGCTTTTTTTTAATGTAATAAATACTGAAAGTGCAAGAGTCTTTGGAGATGAGTGCCTTATCCATCAGGTCACTGGGGCCTGCATAGGAGATGGCATATCCCTTGCTTGCAATAACTGCACCACCAAATTGTTGCATTCTTCTTTTGTGACACTTTTCCTGGCTTGTACTGCAGCTTCTTTCATTTACATTTACGGCATTTGGCAGACACCTTTATCCAGATATACATAAGTGCTTTGAAGTCTCTATCAGTAATATAGTCTGATACTGGTTCACTAGGACTTGGGCTAAGAATACATAAAAATAAAAAATGTTTTTTGGTTTGTTTGTTTTTAAAGTGAAGAATAAATAAAGTTGGCGGCATGGTTGTGTGGTGGTTAGCACTGTCGCCTCACAGCAAGAAGGTCCTGGGTTCGATCCCCGGGTCACCCAGTGTGTCTTTCTGTGTGGAGTTTGCATGTTCTCCCCGTGCATG
>JAQQZR010001391.1:0-11368 GCA_030068235.1 Notoglanidium macrostoma
AGTTTTCCTCACATCCTCAGTGGTTAGTCGCAGCACCTGCTCGCTGTGAGAAGGGGTGGTCTTCCTTGCTGTTACGTCGTTCTGTGCATCAAACCGTGCAAAGAAGTTTGTTCAGCACATCTGGCAGAGAGGCGTCACCGCTGCACATGGGTGTAATTGTCCTGTAGTCCGTGATGGCCTGGATGCCCTGCCACATGCGCCGCGTGTCACCGCTGTTTCTGAAAGTGGCTGTGGATTCTCAGGCCGTGTGTGCGCTTTGCTGCTCTGATGGCCCGAGTAGTTTGGCCCTGGCTGCTCTTAGAGCCGCCTTGGCAAAGAAGGAGTTTGCCTTTGTGGTAATAGGAGAGGGGGAGAGAGGGAGCTTGGGCTTTGTGGTAATGGCAGTAGGGGAGAGAGGGAGCTTGAGCTATGTGGTGAAATGGAGGGGGAGAGAGGGAGCTTTGAGGTAGGAGAGAGGAAAGGGAGCTTGAGCTGTGTGGTGAAATGGAGGGGGAGAAAGGGAACTTGGGCTTTGTGGTAATGGGGAGGGGGAGAGAGGGAGCTTAAGCTGTGTTACCTCCTTCTCTACTGTTTTCTCAGTGTTCAATAGTTTTGGATAAAGTGTCACCTTTTCCGCAGTTTTTGCAGTCTGTGTAATTTCTTCAGTCTGTGTGGCTTCTTCACAGCTGATTTCATCTATTAGCTTACCCCTGACTGTAGCCGCCACTATCGGCAGAGACTCTATCGTCTTCTTAGCTGATATTAATGTTTGTTGAGTCCCTGTTGGAATTTATCCCAAATGCATTTCAGTTTCTTTCATACCTCAAAAGACTCTGTCACGTATGTATAATCCCAATTAGGATCCCTGTAACCTTCATAGATCATTATTTCTGCAGATCTAAATCCTTCTGTTGCGAAACTACCATTTATGTAGTTATGTTTTACAGATTATGTCCCATATCCTTCGACCAGCCATATAAATTATCAAGAAAAGGATCACAATTGACATCACAGCCTCAGCGAAATACCAAATTTTTCGGATATTCTCCTACATTTGGCTATGGCCTTGCCCCGCCCATGACTTGTACGTACAATTTACAACTACACACTTCAGAAAGAGAGAGAGATCTGGTCACTTCAAACTCGCAATCAGGAGTTTACTATTATAAACACTCATGCATCTTCATAGTGCTATAACCAGTCTGAACTCTTAAGTGTTCAGGAAAAACCAATTCGCTTTTCGCTTCATTTAAATACACAATAACCAAAAGATACAGAGATACAGGCCACAAGTGAAAGACCTTAAAAAATAAACAAGGAAAATTCCAGTCACTCACCCAATGGCCTGTATCGCAGACGAGCCCCCAACTGTTGATTTCCCCAAGGATTTGATTTAGGTTTGATCTCGTTCAGACTCCGTAACCGTCTCTCTCTCTCTCTCTTTTCCTCTGTGTGTCAAGCGCTTGGAGAATGATCTTAAAAAGATCAACTGAGAACAACCCCAAACCCATGCAGCTCGGTCACGCTCATCTTTCCAGGTGATGAACGATCTCGACACTTCCTGGAAGGGCTATGTTTATACTGTGGACAACCTGGTCACCTTATCCAGTCATGCCCCATCCGACCAAGGAATCCCAAGACGGGAAACTTCAGCGTCTATCAGGCCAAGGGCGTCGCACTACTCCACGGCCCTGCGGACCGATATGAAGTTCCCATCCCTCTCACTTGGTCCTCCAATCCCAATTCTCTACTCTGATTCGAAGCTCTCATTTATTCTGGATCCTCAGTCAATCTCAATGATCGATCCCTGGTCAAGTATCTCCATATACCTCGTCGTACCTGCCCATTGTCACCACTCTAGATCAGCGACCACTCGGTAAGGGCAGATTAGACGAACTCACGGAACCATTGTATCTCCTAACTCTCAAGAATCACCATGAGCACTGTTCATTCTTTCTAAGGGACATACCCAATGAACCCATTGTATTGGGCTACCCCTGGTTGGCCACCCATCAAACCCAGTTCGACCGAAAGCTGGGTCCAATAATGTATCGATCATCTACAGGGAGGGACACTCCTGATATGACTTTGGTACCTCCTGAATATCATGATCTGGCTGTGTCCAGTGAAATCCGCGCCTCCTCTCTACCTCCTCACAGGGAATATGATCTCGCCATTGATCTCTTACCTGGCAGCAGTCCCCCTATGGGATGTCCCTACTCACTATCTATACCAGAAACTCTGTAACAGTAGTACATAGTAACAGTTATGTAATAACAATGTTAGTATGATGTAATAACACAGTAATAACATTGCAATAACATAGCTATGTAATTACAATGTAAAAACAATGTAATAACACAGCTATGTAATAACAATATTACAATGTAATAACAGTAATAACATTGTAATAACATAATGTAACAACAATGCAATAACAATGTAGTAACAGTTATGTAATAACAGATATTACGATGTAATTACAATGTAATAACAATGTAATAACACAGGTATGTAATAAAATTATTACAATGTAATAACATAGTAATAATAGTTATGTAATAACTATGCAATTACAATGTAATAATGTGATAACACTATTATATCAATGTTATTACAATGTAATAAGAATTTAGTAACACAGTCATTTAATAACATAGTAAAAACATAGTAATAACAGCTATTTAATGACAATATAATTACAATTTAATAACAGTCATGTAATAACAATGTTATTACAATGTAATAACATAGTAATAACAGTTATGTTATTATCCTGTGATAATGTTGTAATTACAATGTGATACATTCATGTAATAACAATTGTTTTACAATGTAATAATAGTAATGTAATAATGTTATTAACATAATAATGTAATAACACATGAAATAATGTTCTTACAATGTAATAACATTGTAATAACAGTTATGTAATAACAATGTAGTAAAACAGTCATGTAATAATGTTATTACAATGTAATAACACAGTAATAATAATGTAATAACATAGCTAAATAATAACAGTGTAATAACAATGTAATAACACAGTTATGTACATAATATTATTGCAATGTAATAACATAGTAATAGTAGTTGTGTAATTACAACAGTTACGTTATTATCACGTAATAACACTCTAATAATGTAATAAGTTATATTAAGTTGTAATAATGTTATTACAATGTAATATCAGTAATAATATTTTAATAACAGCTATGTAATAACAATGTAATTACACATCTATGTAATAACAATGTTATTACAATGTAATAACATAGTAATAACATTGTAATAACATATCTGTGTAATAAAGTAATTACAATGTAATGTAATAACACAGTTGTGATAATGTTATTATACTGTAATAACACAGTGATAACATTGTAATAACATAGCTATGTAATAACTGTAATTACAATGCATTAACATAATAATAACACAGTTATGTAATAATGTTATTACAACGTAATAATGTTGTAACATAGTTATGTATTAATGTTATTATGATGTAATAACACAGTAATAATACTGTAATAACATAGCTACGTAATTACAACGTAATAATAATGTAATAACACAGTTATGGAATAATGTTATTACAATGTAATAACAGTAATAATATAATAATAACATTGTTATGTAATAACCATGTTATTACAGTGTAATAACAGTAATAACATTGTAATAACATTGTTATGTAATAATGTAATTACAATGTAGTAACAGTTATGTAATTGTTATTATGATGTAAAAACACAGTAATAACATTGTAATAACATAGTAATAACAGTAATAACAGTTATATTATTATCATGTAATAAATTATGTAATAATAATATACAGTAAAACATTAATAACATAGTTATGTAATAACAATGTTATTACAATGTAATAACACAATAACAATTTTGTAATAACATAGCTATGTAATAATAAAGTAATGTAATAACAGTTATGTAATAATGTTATTACGATGTAATAACAGTTTTAACATAGTTATGTTATTATCATGTAATAACAAAGTAATAACATTGCAATAACAGCTATGTAATAAAATAAAATGAAGTTATGTATTAATGTTATTACAATGTAATAACAGTTATGTAGTATAATTGTAAATACAAAGCTATGTAATTACAATGTAATAATGTAATAACAGTTACATAATAATGTTATTACAATGTAATAACATAATAATAACATATTTACATTATTATCATGTAATAACACAGTAATTACATTGCAATAACAGCTATGTGATAAAAATGTAATAAAGTTATGTATTAACATTATTAGAATGTAATAACATAGTTATGTAATAACAATGAATTTACAATGTAATAACACATTTAAGTAATAATGGTATTATATTGTAATAACATTGTAATAACATAGTTATGGAATAATCACATAACGTAATGTATTAACACAGGTATGTAATAATGTTATTACAATGTAATAACTAATAGGTTATGTTATTATTTAAAGTAATGTAACAAAGTTATGTAATAACAGTGTCACTACAATGTAATAACATAGTAATAACATTGTAATAACATAGTTATGTAATAACAATGTAATTACAATTCAAATAACTCAGTTATGTAATAGTGGCATTACAATATAATATTGTAATAACTTAGTTATGTAATAATCATGTAATAACATTTTAATAATGTAATAACACCATTCCTGCAGTCTCGAACCCAGCAGCTCGGCTTTTGCATTTGTCAGACCCAAATCTCTCACCAAATCATTCAATTCGGACTGTGTTTTCAGATGTGGATCGCCTGATGAGGACGGTTCAAATTCCAGGTCAATGTCACTGTCAGTACTGTAGTTACTGTAGTCAGCATTGTAGTTCGTCTAAGGTTCAATCCTCTGGTGGTTTCGGAATTTGAAGACTGTCGTCATGTTTCACAGGTCACATTGCTGAAGCCAGATTAGGATATTCAACTGACTTCTTGTTTTTGGCAGAGAAACTAGACACATAGTCAAACAGAAGTAACAGTCACATGGTCTTTCTGTTCTTGCCAGATCATCGGAACAGCAAACAGCATAGCTTTTTGAGAGCCCCTGATCCAGGCTCTCAGACTGACAGCACATGTCGCACAGCAAACATGAGGCGCCCATTGCTCGTCTTGATCACCAATTTTGTAGCCGAAATACAGATGATAAGCTTTCTTCACAAAAGCAGTCATCCAAAGTCTCTGAGGCACAGGTGTATGTTCGCCACAGATATAGCAGAATGTATCGTGGCTATTACGACATTGACGAGACATATCGCCCAACAGCAAAACATCTATAGGATCAAGCTTACTTACTGTTATATTGCTACAAATACTATACTTTACTATACTGATAATACATATACACACTGACTATCTCTATTAAACAAATGAGCAGGATCAGTGTATACAAGCCACCTTTATAGCATGCTGACACAGCGTCAAGCTCCTTCAGACCTGCCCAGGAACTTCCACAGAACAGCTTCCAACCTGGCCTGATTCCATGCCTGGACATGCCCAGGCTGCACAAACCGTTCTTGATAAGTGAAAACTTACGGGAATGAAAATGTTTGGATACAAATATTGTAGTGCAGCGGCACTAGTGCACAGATAGAAGGAGTCAGGGTCTTACCAGAGGCTGGGTAGGAGATGGAAGGGCCGCTTCACAGGAGCGGCGTAGAGGCAGTCAGTAGCGAGCTGGAACAGAATGGCAGAGCCGAGCAGCGGCACCAGCAGCGAGGGGATGTGGAGTGGAAGATCCAATGAGAGAGTTAGATGCGGAAAGGAAATGCACACAAACTTACGAGAATAAAACCAAGCGTTGGAATAAACGCATAAACGAACTTTAGTCCAAAACAATAGATCGGTGTGGTCTGGGGAGGAAACACCAGTGGTATAGCGTGAGACTCGTAGCATAATCCGTAATGGAAATCATGAACAAACAATTTATGTCCCGTGACCCGGTAGCAAAGCTTTGACTCCGGATGTTGTTGCTGGCGCGTCTGTCGTTGTGGTCACGGTAGGCGCGTCTGCTCGTGTAGTTGTTATTGTAGTGATAGCGGGGAGCATGACAGAATCCCCCCTTGAAGGGCCGGCTCCCGACGGCCCAGCCAAATTCGGCCTGGAGTCGTAAAATTCCTGGATGAGGGCCGGATCAAGAATGTCACGGCGAGTAATCCAGGGCCGCTCCTCAAGACCGTAGCCCTCCCAATCCACTAGGAACTCGTATCCCCTCCCACGGCGATGGACATCCAGTAAGGTTATCCAGGAACTGTGTAGGCAGGCTCCCCGCCAACTTCCCAAGGAGGTGGAGGTTTAATGATGGGTGTGGAAAATGGGGAGGAGAAGGCCTTCTGAAGGAGCGAGACATGGAACACTGGGCTGGTGTGGAGGGTACGTGGAATGGCCAGCTGGTATGAGGCAGGGTTAAATCGATGGACCACTCTGAACGGACCCACATATCGAGACCCCAGTTTGCGATTGTCCATCATCCCTGGAAGTCCCTTGGTGGATACATATACCCAGTCTCCGGGGTGATACACCAGTGCGACCCGGCGATGGCGATCTGCACGATGCTTAGTGGCAATTCTGTGGGCTTTGAGATTCCAACGGACCCGGGACCAAACCCTATGGAGTTGATTGACAGCAGTGTTGACAGAGGAGATGGGCCCTGGGACCCTGTCTTCGGGGAACCAAGAAGGGGCAATGCCAGTGGCATCTTCAAATGGGGACATACCAGTAGAAGAGGTGTACAGTTGGTTGTGGGCTAGTTCTGCCAAAAGGAGATGCTTGAACCATGTAGAGGGATGGGAGGAGCAGTAACACCTGAGATATTTAACAAGTTCCTGGTTGATTCATTCTGTTTGACCGTTGGACTGAGGGTGGTAACTGGACGTGAGGCTGATGTCCACCCCAACTGTCTCCAGAAATGGCACCAGAATCGGGCGATGAACTGAGGACCTCGGTCAGTCAATAGATCCATTGGGGACCATTGTATCTAACCACCTCTCTGATAATCAGGTCGGCCGTCTGCTGGGCTGTGGGCTACACCAAGAGGGCAACGAAACTGGCGGTTTTGGTAAAACGATCCACTATCACCAGGATGATGGTGTGTCCCTGGGAATGGGGAAGTCCTGATATGAAGTCTAGTGAGATGTGCGACCATGGTCATCAAGGGTTAGGAAGAGGTTGGAGGAGGCCTTGAGGGTGCCGGTTCTCAGGTTTGTTATGGGCGCAGACAGAGCAGGCCTGGACGTAGACTTGTACGTCTTCCTTGATGGAGGGCCACAAGAAGTGGAGTTGTACCAGTTCTAAGGTATGTAGGTGCCTCGGGTGGCCAACCTAATTTTCATCATGACCTCATCATAGGACACAAGGGCGGAGAGTGGTAGGCTCGAATGTAGTGTGAAGGGGTGCTTCCCCTGGAGGTGGTTCGGAGACATGGGCATGATGAACGTCCTTCAGGAGGGACCATCGGGTCAGACCGATTACACACCTCTGATCTAGGATAGTAGATGGGGGCTGGGCTGTTGTCAGGCAAGTGGAGATGGGAGAGAGCATTGGGTTTATTATTCTTAGATCCCGGACAATAGGAAATGGTGAACCTAAACTTAGTGAAAAATAAGGCCCATCTGAGATGTTGGGCTTCATGGAGATATTCAACGTTTTTATGGTCAGTCCAAATGAGAAATGGATGGTCGGCCCCTTCAAGCCAGTGGCGCCATTCTTACAAGACCAATTTCAGGGCTAATAGTTCCCGATCCCCTACATCGTACCTCTGTTCCATGGGGCTAAGTTTCTGGGAGAAGTATGTGCTGGGATGGAATTTGTTATCCGAGGTGGATGTCTGAGACAGAATGGCTCCAATTCCATTGCAGGAGGCATCCACCTCCACGACGAAAGACCTAGTGAGGTCCGGGTGGGTAAGGATGGGAGCGGTAGTAAACCGAGCATTGAGGGTGTCAAACGCCACCTGGGCATCTCTAATCCAGAGCAACATTCTGGGCTTCCCACGGAGTAGGGACGTGAGAGCATGTGCCACCATGTTATAGTTCCTAATGAGGCGTCGATAGAAGTTGGCAAAACCCAGGAAGCATTGAAGTTGTTTAATTGTCCTCGGAATTAGCTATTGGGTGATAGTGGTAGTCTTGGCTAGGTTCATGGACATCGCTAGGGAAGTGATGATGAATCCTAGGAAGGACATGGTAGTGGTGTGGAATTCACTCTTTTCCAATTTAACAAACAGATGGTGTTGGAGAAGGTGCTGGAGGACCTGCCGAACATGCTGGCGAAGAGTCTTAAGGTTGGGGGAGAGGATGAGGATGTCATCTAGGTAAACGATCACTAAGTGGCCCAAGAAGTCCCGAAGGACGTTGTTCACTAATGATTGGAAAGCTGCAGGGATGTTAAAGAGGCCAAAAGGCCTCACTAAGTATCTGTAGTGGCCATTGGGTGTGATGAAACCCGTCTTCCACTCATCGCCCTCTCGGATACGGACCAAATGTTAGGCATTGCGAAGGTCGAGTTTAGGAAAGATGGTGGCGCCGGAGAAGCATTCAAAAGAAGAGTTCATCAGCGGTAACGGATATTTATTCTTGATTATGATTAGATTTAGCTTTCTGTAATCGATGCACAGATGGATTGAGCCATCCTTCTTCCCTATGCAGAAAAAAGGAGCAGCGGCAGGAGATGTGGAGGGTATGATCAGGCCATGGGCGAGTGCCTTAGAAATGTATTCCTCCATAGCACGAGTTTCAGGTATGGAAAGGGAGTAGAGACGTCCCCTGGGGGGACTGTTGCCAGGTAAGAGCTCAATGGTTAGATCATATTCCCTGTGAGGAGGTAAAGAGGAGGCTCGGCTCTTGCTGAACACCTGAGCCAGGTCGTGATATTCAGGAGGTACCAGAGTCATATCCAGAGTGTCTTTTCCGATACACATGCTAGCCGTGAGAGTGGAGTTGGACTTAGCGATAGAGGTGGGAGAAACCTGGGGTTCTTCCCGGAGATGATCCATACATGATTGGCCCCAATTGGACAGTTTGCTTTTGGCCCAATCAAACTGGGGTTGATGGTGGTGGCGAAAGAATGAACAGTACTCTTGGTGATTGTTGAGATTTAGAAGACACAGAGGCTCCGTTAGTTCATCTAATCTGCCCTAACCTAGGGGTCGCCCATCTAGGGAGGTGACAGATGATGACACTGGGCAGGTACGATGAGGTATATGGAGACGTTTAACCAGAGATCGTCCGATGAGGTTGACTGCAGACCCGGAATCAATGAGAGCTTTGGATCGGAATGGTGGATTGGGATTGGAGGACCACGTGAGAGAGATGGGCACTTCACACCGGTCCACATGGCCGTGGGGTACAACGACGCCTATCAGTGCTGCCCCCTGGCCTAATAGACGATGAAGTTTCCCATCCTGGGATTCTTTGGTCGCACGGGGCACGATTGTATGAGATGACCAGGTTGTCCACAGTATAAACATAACCCTTCCTGAAAGCGTCGAGACCGTTCATCTCAATCCTTGGCTCGGCCTCCCAGCCGAGTTATTACATACATGACCTTCGACTTCTTGTCAGGGAACTGAGGGGCTTGGAGGCGCAGGATCAAAGTGCACTGTGTGATGAATCCCTGAATGGCCTCAGGATCACCCGTGAAAACGGGTGAGGGGGCAAGTGCCATCACGCATGGTCAAGGCGTGGTAGCCACGGTACGGCTGTGTTGGTGCGTGGATGTTGCAGATGCTGACGGAGTGGGAGTTTCAAGCTTCTGAACCTTCCTGGCTAGCTGGGTGTAGTGATCTCCTAGTCCCTGTAACATGGCTTGCTCTTGTTGGACAGTGTTCATTAGCTGACTCATCATGGTCTTGACGTCCTGAATGTCTGCTGTGGTTTCTGGTGGCTTGTTCATGCTGTAGTGCCCAGACAGGTGGAGGTGTTGAAACCACAAGTGCAGCGGCGTACACAGTCAGGATCTTACCAGAGGTTGGGTAGGAGATGGAAGGACCGCTTCACAGGAGCGGCGTAGAGGCAGTCGGTAGCAAGCTATATCCCATGACCCAGTAGCTAAGCTTTGACTACAGTTGTTGTTTCTGGCACGTCCGTCGTTGTTGCGGTAACAGGAGGTGTGTCTGCTTGTGTAGTTGTTATTGTAGTGCTAGCAGGGAGCGTGACAAATATAAGAAAAAATCATGACAAAACTGAAGATTTCTCTGAAATGGTATGTGATGGTAAAATTTTGATGTGATATTCATGATCAGCACCCAAAAATCTATAAGAAACACCCAACAGTGTTCAAGAAGCAAAAACTTTGTTCTGAAGTGTAATCTGCTGGATCCCTGATGTTCCTGTGACCTGGGGAGATAAGTCACCCTCTAACCTTTCGGGTGCCTGGGACACCCCGTAAGCAATTCATGCAGTGTTAGATGTGTACTGCAGTTCGTTTGGATTCTCATACTCATCAAAGCAAGCGGCAAAACATTCACCCAATTCATCATGTCTCCTGCACAATTCGTTGCCAGTTTGTGACTGTGGGTGTTGCACACACCCCAACCTGCATCTGATTTTGAAGCATTGTCACTAAATGTATCAGTATGTTCACAAAATGTACTTCATTGCCTTAGCTGAACCTGTCTGGATTACCAAGCCTTAGGAATACTCCTCATAGCAGGAATATCACTGTTGTCACTGTACACAATACAGTAGTATTGTCACAATACTACTAGTGAAAGATTTATTATACAAGATTTATGATGCTATGGAACTACTGGAGCTTCAGCTATAACTGCTGCATTAATGGCTCTTAGGTCATGCACCAGACACCATTTGTTTGAATCAGGTTTATGAACTGGAAAAATTGGAGTATTGCATGGACTCCTAGTTTCTATCAGCACTCCTGCTTCTAGTAATCCCTTAATAGTTGGCCTAATTGCATCTATAAGCTACCTGACTCAAAGGGTACTGTTGCTGTCTAGGTAACATTGCTCCAGGTTTCAATTGTATCTGCACACTAGCTGATGAGTTTACTTTCTCTTTTGGTGTGTTGTCCAAAGTTTATCTGGAACTACTCTCAAAAGTTCTTCACTAGTTAGCACCCACTGTGTTGCTTTCCAAATAGGCCTATCTACACTAACCTTTGTTATGGCAAATCGGATCCAAATTTATGTGACACACAAATCACCAGGAGTCAAAAGTCAATGATAAATGTTTAATTGGTCCAGAGAAAATTCAGATACTCCGACACACAGACGCCGTCAGAGAGAGAGAAAGAGACGGACCCCCTATCTTGTTTTGAGGGAGTATGTATACCATGCCAAAGTTACATTCACTCTTCCCCGGCCTTATTGGGGCGTGACTCGTCTCAAGTGACCCCGCTGCACC
>JAQQZR010001392.1:0-11360 GCA_030068235.1 Notoglanidium macrostoma
CGGGGAGAACATGCAAACTCCACACAGAAAGGCACCCTGGGTCACCCGGGGATCGAACCCAGGACCTTCTTGCTGTTAGGCGACAGTGCAATGAAAACTTTATTAAATTAAAATTTCCTCTGTCTCTTGCCTTATGTCGTTATTTTAATGAACTGTCAAAGTGTGTTATAGTAACAATGAATAAAATATATATAATCTGTATTATATGTATAGTGTGGAGTTATTTAATTGAAAAAAAAACCCAACCTAGAACTAGAAGCTGAAAATGTCAAAGGATGTATTTGTGTTTTATCAGTTCAAAAGTCTGTGCCATGCATCATAACATAGAGGTTAGAAAGAGTCTACTGATGAGAGGCTAACAGGTAGACACATCAGTGGCATACAGGCTACACCTACTAATCCTGTTCTTTCTTATTAAAGCAATTAATAAAGCATATAGACAAGTTATAAGATAACATAGGATAATCATTATACAATAATATTGTTTATGAGTGAAATGTCAGTCTTGGTGTGTGTGGTCTATTGGGAGTAGTGCTGTAAAGACTGACAGAAGCAGGGAGAAAGGACCTGCAATGTCTCTCCTTCACACTGACAAGATTAAATAAATACACAAAACAGACAGTGAACAATATAACAAACATTATACAATGATATTACATGAATGAATTGCCAGTCTTGGTTTGTGTGGTCTATTGGAGCAGAGTTGTAAAGTCTGACAGCAGCAGGAATAAAGAACCTGCAGTATCTCTCCTTCACACACTTCGGGTGAAATAGTCTGCAGTCTGTCACTAAGAAGCTGCCCTGTGCTGTCAGTGTCATGGGGTGGGACATGTTCTCCATCAGAGATGACAGCTTAGCTATTATTCACCTTTCTCCCACCAGCTTCACTGGGTCAAGGGAGCATCCCAGTACAGAGCTGGTCTTCTTAAGCAGTCTGGCAGTCAAGATGCTGCTGCCCCAGCAGACCACTCCATAAAAGCTGGCTGATGCCACCACAGAGTGAAAAAACAAAAATAGTCTTTTGGAGTGCATGGGGCTCTCTCTAACCTGCGTCTCCTCAGCAAATAGAGTCTTCTCTGTTCTTACTTATATATAGTGCATTTGTATTGTCAGACCAGTCCAGTTTAATATACAGGTGAATTCCCAGGTACTTGTAGGATTTTACCATCTCAATGTCCATTTCCACGATTTTCACTGGTATAGGAGTGTGTTTGAACCTGCAGAAATCTACCACAAGCTCTTTAGTTTGCTCTGCATTTATCTGGAGGTGGTTCTGCTGGCACCAACCCACAAAGCTCTGAGTCAGTTGTCTGTATTCCCTGTTGTCCCTATTCGTGATTAGGCTGACAATTGCAGTCATCAGAAAACTTTTGCGAGTGGCAGTGTGCTGAGTTGTGCTTGAAATCTGCAGTGTAGAGGGTGAAGAAGAAAGGATTCAGAACTCTTGCCTGCGAGGCTCTTGTGCTGCAGCCACCCATGTCAGACTCACAGTCCCATATCCTTACATACTATTGTCAGTTGGTGAAGTAGTCCAGAATCCATGCTGTCAGGTGGTGGTCCACCCCTGGATGCTCCAACTTGTCTCTAAAAAGCATGGGCTTCATGTATTGAAATCACAGTGCTTGCAACCTTTTCCAGGTGAGAGAGGGCTCTATTTAGTAGTTAGTTGTTAGTGGACTTTACCCCAATGCCAGGTTGATAGATGAACTGTAGTGGATCCATTGAGGGGCACACCAGAGGCATGGGATGGACAAGGACAAGCCCCTCCTGGTTCTTCAGCAGGTGCAATGTCAGTGCCATCGGCCTATAGCTTAAAAGGTCCTTGGGGTGTGGGGTTGTTGCACAGGAACCACGCAGGATGTTTTCCACAGCTGTGAAACTCTCCCCAGCTTCAGGCTCAGGTTAAAAATGTGCTCAACTATTTCAGACAGCTGATCTGAAAAGGCAGCTATGAGCTGATATCATCCAGCTCTGCAGCCTTTCTCACCATGATCCTCCTGCGTTCTTTCTTCAGCTGATTGCAGGTTGTATGTGGGGGGAAAAGCATTGGACAGGAAATGCAAAGAAAGTGCCAGATTGCTGTGAGCTGAATGTGTGTGTGTGTGTTGGGGGGTATACAGAGAGTTCAAACAAAGGGGGCCAGGATGACTGGACAGGGTGAGAAGTTAATATAGTGCCTAATGCATGTTGTGTGAGACTGTCAGTGTTGTCCCCATAAGGATAACCAAATACTTCTAACACAGCTGTATCAAAATGGTTCAAAGCCTCATCAGTCTCATTAGTTTTACACTGTGTGAGTAACAGCTGACCAGCCTGTGTATGAGATGCTTGTACACAGGAAGGAGCAATACCAGGTTGTGATCAGAACTTCCCAGGGAAGGGAGAGGTAATGAGTTATATGCCTCAGTCCAATATTTTATTGACTCTACCATTTATCCATTGAGCCAGTCATGTGGCAGTGGAGCAATGGATTAAATCATACCAATAGAGGTCAAGAGCATCAAACCACATCAAACATCAGAATATAAAAAAAAAAGTGATTTTGACTTGCACCAAGCCAGCCAATCTGTCTAACTTCATGTTTTTGGACAGTGGGAGAAAACCAGAAAACCCAGAGGAAACCCACAGGAACACAGATGTAACATGCAAAAGTCCACACAGACAGTAACCCAAGCTCGCTGTGTAATAAACATGTGCAATATATTAATCATGAAAATTTTTTCTACCCCAGGATTATTCTGTTTTATGCTGACCAATATTTAATAATGCATTTTTAAGCATAACATGATAGGATGTCAAATGAATTAAATCATGTTAATTCTTTCAAGCATCTTCACTGCAAGGACTAGAAAATAAATGCTGCTAAACTTAACTTTCTTGATTTACCAAATGTCCCAATGTTCCCGAACCTACCCTTTATATTTGAACAGAAAGAAGGAGTTTATTAAGATGATCATAATAGCATTATCAATGCTGCTGTCATTGCATTAGACAACATGGGTAATATTTTTATTTAGAAGACATTATATTGTACATCTCATTGCATACACTATATGGCCAAAATTTTGTGGACACCTGATCAAAATACCTGTATGTTAGTTTTCTGAAAACTGCTGCCACAAAGTTGGAAAATAGAGTTGGAGCAATTCTAATTTCCTTTCACTGGAACTAAGAGGCCTATACCTGTTACAGAATGACAATGTCCCTGTGCCCAATGCGATCTCCATGAAAACATGGCATGCCAAGTTTGTGATTCAAGAACTCGAGTGTCCTGCCCAGTATTTCAACCACACTGAACACCTTTGGGATGAACTGGAACACTGATTGCACTCTTGGTCTCTTTGCCTGACATCAGTGTCTGACTTCAGTAATGCTCTTGTGGCTGAATGAACAAAAAACCCTACAGTCAGGAGGTTATTATAACTGGGAAGGGGAACTAAATCTTGATTGAGATGCTCAACAAGGACATATGGGTGTGAAGGTCAGGTGTCCACAAACATTTGTCTATATAATGTTTTAATCCTTCTGTGTCATGGTCTGGTCGTCTCTCTCCTGTATTCCTTGTGAAATCCCCTTTTCACTATCTTTTTTCTGCTCCTATGGCTGTCTCTCTCTCTCTCTTGCTGTTCTTTGGTGTGTGTGTGTGTGTGTGTGTGTGTGTGTGTGTGTTTTAACACAGCGGGTATGGCTGCAGAATAAAACCCCAACTTCGCATCCACTCATCACTAGATCATTGCCTCAACTAGTGTGGTAGAACATAAGTCTAGGCCATAAGGGATTGTGAATTCTAAGTTTGTTTCTGCATTCTTTTTTTTGCATGTGTTAAATCTATCTCTCCATGTTAACAGGAGCATTGCATGTAAAAATTCCAGTTTATCTCCTACTTGCCTTTCTCCTACAGCTGTGTGCTAACCCTTGTCTGCATCCCTGCTCTGCCTCACCACGCTGCCCAATGATGCCCACTCACTGGCTCATTGGTTAAACACAGCACTCTCACCACAGTAACCCAGGCTTGATCCCCCCTCAAGCCATCCTCAATCCTCTGTTTCACCTTCCTAATCCTCACTTCCCTGCTTTCTCTGCTACTCACTCATTCCCTCTGTTAGTGTTCTGCATTTGGCTTCACACCCGTTCTTTGTACCAGAACAATCTGGCCACCATGGACACAGCAAACACAAATACTGTCCAACAATCCCTTGCCAAAGCAAAAACACCTCAGAACTCCTCAGAGAGGTCATGAAGAACCTCTGCTCCCTCTCTGCTCATGTCACACAGATCGGTAACCAAGTGGTCCATGTCTCTGCCCACATTATTAAACCTACACCTGAAACTCAACCAAGCCAGTCCCAACAGTCTGTAGAATGTAATGGAAATTAATTATCCCAGTGTGTGTTACATCGTACATTAAGTGTTAAATCTCTCTTGTACGTTAAGTGTTAGAATTCTCTTGTAAAAGTTATTTTCTTCTCCTCTATCTGTCTGCATTCCTATGTGTGTTTTTTCACCCCTCGGTATCGGTCTTTCTCTCCCCAGCAAGGACGTGGTGCATATCTGTAGACAAAATCTACTCAAGGGTAACTAGAAACTGTAAGTATCGTAGCCGGTTTGGACCAGTTGAAGCCCATGTAGAGATATGGAACCGCATAAGATATCAGGGGTTTATTAAAACTGCCCCCAAGAGAGAGATGGGGCTTCTTTCCTTTTCTACCTTTCTGTTTGCAGCTCTGTGTTGCTTCCTATCCTATCTTATAGAAAAATGGAGATTCTCGAAGGACTGCCTCAGTCTCTGTTTCTTCTGTAATTTCCACCACAAGTGGTAAACCTCCAAACTGCATCAAGAGAGCATCAGGTGCCAGAGATGAAGCACTATGCTGGGGAAGTGCTGGGGACCTTTAATCTTTTCTGGTATTCAAACTGCAGTCATCAGTATATTCCCCAGATAAGTCTAAAATTGCTTATATCATGGAGCTGCTAATGGGGAATATGCTAGCATAGAACTCAGCAGTTTGGGACAATTGATCTGTTTCTTTGCAGAAATGAGAATAGTATTTGATCACCCACCAACCAACTCTGCCAGTGACACTGAATATTCAGTCAAGTTTCAGACACCAGCATCTGGGATGATGAGTCACTGAAAGGGACATTCCTAAATGGGCTTAGTGATTAGCTGAATAATGATTTTGCAGCGGGAGACGATCTCAGATTATGCTCTGATTTCCTTGACAATCAGGTTGGACAGTCACCTCTGATTTCTCAGCTTTCTCTTCCAACTATCTCACAAACAAGCCTCTCTCACTCCTCTTCTCCCTGTGAAGAACCCAGCCCTACCACCCCAACCCCAAAGAAGACCCAAGCAGCTAGGGTGGGTCTGCCTTTCTTCCACCAAACATCTCCGGAGAATGAAAACAGATATGTGTTTATATGGTGGTCAGTGTTTATATTGTGGCAATCTTCTTGCCACTTGTCCCATTTGGACAAAAGGAGGAACTCACCAGTTGTAGTGGGAACCCTGGTGAGCCCAAAAAGTCTCTCTTTTGTCCCCCCAATCCTGTTTGCAACTCCAAGCCACTCTATATTATAATCAACAGTCCTTGCCTTTGGTAGCATTAGTGAATACCAGTGCAGAAGCTATGACTTCCTGGATGAAAACCTGGCTGTTCAAGAAGGTAATTCTTCAGAGCTGCTTGATACCCCCTGGATGTCAAGGTATTACATGGAAACTCTTGACCCATGTCTCACACCACACTGAACCCCTACATCTCCATCTTTTCAGTAACCATTGTGAGCAGATTTAGTTTAACATCATCCCCACTCCTCATGCTCCCTTAGTCCTTGGTCACCTATGGCTAAGCTGTAATAAGTTCCATATCATCTGGTCCAACATGAAAATAGTCAGTTGAATTCCTCTCTCCTTTCTGACATTCCTCATGCTTGCAATTGGCCATTTGCCCAGAAGAGATCACTACCATCTCATTTGTCTCTGAACCCCCTGACCTGTCTAATGTTCACTCTGCATATCATGACCTGGGAGAGGTCTTCAGGAAGGAACAGGCCCTGTCTCTGCCTCCTCATTACCATTATGATTGTGTTATTTACCTCCGTGGAAGTCCACTACCTCCAAGTCACCTGGGCAACCTGTCCTGCCCCGAGAGGGAAGGTATGGAGGAATATCTTAATAACTTCCTTAATGCTGGACTCATTCAATCCTCATCATCCCCAGATGTCACTGCCTTCTTCTTCATGGCTAAAAATATGGTTCTCTGCACCCATGCCTTGATTTCTGAGGTCTGAATGAGATCATCATGGAGAGCAGGCAGGTGAATCCTGATCCTGAAAAGACCCATGCAGTGGCAGAGTGGGATAAACCCACATCCCTCAAACAGCTCCAACAATTCCTTAGTTCTGCTAATTTCTAACTCCACTTTATCAGAGACTACAGCCAGGTGGCAGCACTGCTTAGCATGCTCACCTCTCCAAACTGAGCCTTCTCCAATCTTAAGAGGCACTTTACCTCTGCCTAGTTCCTTCTTCAACCCTAACTGTTGTGCCAGTTCATCATTGAGATGGATGCCTCTGACACTGGGGTCAGGGTGGTACTATCTCAACTCTCAACTCAAGACACCCAGCAGACTCAACCTGACCCAGGTAATGGTCATCATAATCAACTCTTTGTGCCTGACTTTATCCATTCCCAGGTTCTCCTGTGGGGACACACTTCCCTGTTCACCTGCCACAAAGGAATTTTTCACACATTTAAAAAATACTAAAGTGAAATTACTGGTTGCCCACTATGGACACTGACACATCAACCACCTGCTGGGCTGCTACATGCCCTGCCTATCCCTGGCTGTCCTTGGTATCACATAGCACCCAATTTTGTCACTGGCCTTTCCCATTTCTCAAGGTAACACTGCTACCAGATCCACCAGAATGGATCACTTTTTAATGCTGTACAGTTTGTTGCCCTTCCCACAGCCCACAAGACTGTTGACCCTTTAGCCCACTACATCTACTGTCTTCATGGTAACCCCTCTCACATTATCTCAGACCATGGCCCCGATTTCATCTCACAAGTCCTAGGAGCCTTGGTGATGCACTCATCTGGTTTCCATACTCAGACTAATGGCCAGAGAGAAATAGCCAATCAGGACCTGGAAGGTGCATTCTGCTGTATCACCACCAATAATTCATCTTCCTGGAACTCACAACATACCTGGGTTGAGCATGCCCACAATTTCCTGAACAGCTCAGTATGTCACTTTTTGAGTTTTTATTGGGATTCCAATCCTTTCTTTTTCTCATCCAGGAAGACACAATCGCAATACCTTCAGTCCAAGCCCATCTCCAATGCTGCAAGATCAGAAATATGCTCGCGCTGACCTGCTCCTGTCCATCAATGTATTGCTGACTACACCAAACCTCTGCACCCAAATATCAACCAGGTCAGAAAGTCTGGATGTGTTCTAAGGATATTCTCTTAAAGACAAATTCCCAAAAACTATCTCCCTGTTATATTGGCTCAGTTGAAATCAAGTGTTTTATTAAACCTTCTGCTGTCAAGCTACCCAGGTTCATGCAGATCCACCCCAGTTAAAGCCAACACTGGTCAGCCCTTTGTGCCATCCTGCCGAACCCCCTTCACCTGCCCAGGCCATCAACGATCAATCAGCTTACACCATTCGACAAATCCTGTATGTGCACTGCCGAGGCAGGGGGTTCCAGGACCTTATTAATTGGGAGGGATATGGTCCTGAGGAGCCCACCTGGCTCCCCACTCCCTTCATCTTAGAACCCCTCACTCCTTTAAAAGTTCCACAGAAACTCTATATCTCCTATACCCCCTTTTCCCTATACTCCCATGTATGTCTCTTTCTCTGTTTAATGCTGTGTGTGTGTGTGCGCCTTCTTTTTGTTCTCCTGGACTTCTTGATGGTATGACACCTGAAACTCATATAACTTGCAGCATAAACATTTCAATTCAATTCAATTTTATTTGTATAGCGCTTTTAACAACAGACATTGTCTCAAAGCAGCTTCACAAAAGTATATAAATTCTGAATATAAACTTATGACTCTATACATTTATTTATCTACAGGTCTAAACACCCTGTCTTCCCATCCAGTCATCACCAGATCACTGCTTCAGCCTCTCTGTGTCTTTTGGTGTTAACAGGAGCATTGCCTACTACCTGCATTCCAATTCATTTCCCTGAGTGCCATTATCCTCCAGCCATGTGCTCACCCCAACTGCATCCCTGCTCTGCCTTGTCATGCTACCCAATGATCACCTGCCTAACCCTCACTCCTCTGCCTTCTCTACTACTACTAATAAAAATCTTTTCAGTTTACCTAACTCCTGTGTCAGTGTCCTGTGTTTGGGTTCACTCATTCTTTGTAACATTTAGTTTTTTTTTAATTGTTGGAAGTCAGAGAGATTAAATCAAAGTATAATTTTACAGCAAAAGGTGCTGCTCTACTGCTCACATATTGCACACTCCACAACAATATTTTTTAAAAGTCTTGCTTCCTGAAAAGTTTTTGCTGATTGTGACAGGTGCCTACTGGGTATGCACAAATCTAGTTTTGATTTTACTGCATCACGTAGGAACTCTAAGAAATAGACATTTATATGTTTACTGAAAATAATGTATTTTGTCACGTTTATGTTTCGCATAAAAAAAAAATCTAGCCAAAATGGCGGCACGCATGGTCGCAGCAGCTCACGGCTCTCCTCTTCAGTGCTCTTTTTTTATTGTTTTTTTACATCTTTCTTGCTTGTTTGTGCACGATCGGTTCGGCGAACATTTGCTACACCCATCAGAATCTCATAGACATTGGTGTCCAGTACCAAACATCTGTTTTAAGTGTCTTTCATCTCACACACAACATCCCAGACAACATAGCAAGACCAGTGGGCTCTCCGTGGATTGTTGTTAGGTTTAGGAGCTGGGACAGATGGGCTAAAGAAACAACCACACAGGCCACCTCGACCGAGTGTGTATGTCACCAATGCCAGATCTCTGGTCATAAAATGGATGACCTGGAATTACAACTCACTGGAAATCGCTGTGTTCGTGACTGTTGTGTTTTGATTATTACTGAAACCTGGCTTCACTTATGTATGACATCATCCAAGATGGCGGCACGACAGTAGCACGCAGCGGCCACTCTGTATCCGAAATTGTGCTTTTTTTGTACTATTTGTTTCTTGGCGCGACTTTGACGGCACATGGACACTGAAATAAATGGTGTTCATGTCTGCCCACAAGAAACATTACTGGACATTGGGAAATACTTCAAAAAACCGACCTGCGGGATGGCCTCTTGGAAACGCTACGCGTCCTCGGGGTGCTATGGAAACCAGGCCTCCAGTCCTCGGCGTTGTCTGATGCTGGCAGACGGGGGAGGGTCCGACGAAAGCGGTGTGTGAGGAGGCGGAAGCTCGGCAAGCGGGCGGGGTCCGTGCTAAGCTGGGAGTAAATCCTAGCCGGACGGCCCTCCTGTCCATAATACTGTCCAATGTTTGCCTTCTGGAGAATGGATTGGACTATATCCGACTCTAGCGGACTACCCAGCGTGAATATAAGGATTGTTGTGTCTTTGCTTTTACGGAAACATGGCTCAGCGACAGAGTTCCAGACGCCGCCATTTAGCTAGCCAGGCTAACTGCGTTTTGTGTTGATAGGAAAGCAGTGGTCTGCACATTTATATTTGTATTTCTGTTGTCATATATGTAGCACCTTGATCCTTGAGAAATGTTGTCTCGTTTCACTGCACACTGTGTTACATGTATATGTTGAAATGACAATAAAAGCCACTTGATACTTGATACTCAGAGATACCTGATGGTAGCATGCAGCTAGCAGGTCGTACTCTGCTCCACTGGGACAGGACAAAGGAATCAGGTAAGAGCAGGGGAGGCGGGGCTCTGTATTTACATACATGAGAACTGGTGCAACAACAGGACAATTATAGACAAACACTTTTCCCCTGACCTTGAGTACATGTCTGTAAGATGCCGGCCTTTTTTTCTACCGAGAGAGCTAACAGTAGTGATTGTCATGGCTGTGCACATTCCACCCGACGCCAATGTAAACACGGCGCTCTCTCTCGTACTGAATATCATTAACGAACAGCAGCGAGCTCACCCCAACGGTGCTCAAATAATTGCAGGAGACTTTAGCAAGGCCAACTTGAAGACTGTACTCCCGAAATTTTATCTACATGTTAAGTGTTTTACTAGAGGAGAGAATACTCTGGACCATGTTTACTCTAACATCAAGCACGCATACAGAGCTATACCCCTTCCTGAACTCAGACAGTCCGACCATCTTTCTCTCCTGCTCTTCCCCGACTACACCCCCCTCAGACGCAGTGCCAGGCCCACCATAAAGACTGATTCAACCTGGCCTGATAATGCACTCTCCAAACTACAGGACTGCTTCGAATAGACGGACTGGAATTTATTTGAACAGCAAGAGCTGGAAACATTCACAGGAACGGTACTGGACTATATCAGGTTCTGCATCGGAAATGTGACTATGGTCAAAAGCATTCAGGTTTTTCCAAGCCAGAAACCCTGGATGAGCAGCCAGGTGCATACACTTCTCAAAGCCCGTGATGCTGCTTTCAGGTCAGGTGACAGAGCTTTGTATAGGGTTCCCAGAGCCTGTCTAAAAAGAACTAAAAAAGACAAGATGGACCATAAGAGAAGCATAGAGTCCCATCTGTCCGGCCACAATACACAGGAGGTGTGGCAGGGAATACAAAACATCACAAACTATAGAGGATATGAAGCAACTACAGGAGATCTGAGTGTGCAGTTAGCATAGGAACTAAACTGCTTCTTTGCTCACTTTGAATCATCATAACAGCAGCACTCACCTGCTCCAGCTTTGCTCCCACCCTCACCATCACTGGGTTCCTGCACTACTCCACTCACTGTGAAGGGGTACGATGCTAGACGGGTGCTCCTGGCAATGAACTCAAAGAAGGCTGCCGGACCTGATGGAGTACCTGGTAGGGTGCTCAGAGTGTGTGCCCACTAGCTTACCTCTATTTTCACTAAAATCTTCAACCTTTCAGTGCCGAAGAAGTCTCCCATCACCAGCCCAAATGTTTATTGTCCTGTGGCCCTCACTCCGGTAATCATGAAGTGCTTTGAGAGATTGGTTCTTCAACACATTAAGGACTATCTCCCTCAAGACTTCGATCCCTATCAATTCGCATATTGTGTGAACAGATCCACAGAAGATGCTATCGCCGTAGCTCTTCACTCTGTGCTGAGCCATTTAGAGCAGCAGCAGAGCTACGTCCGGATGCTCTTTGTGGATTACAGCTCAGCTTTTAATACAATCATT
>JAQQZR010001393.1:0-11358 GCA_030068235.1 Notoglanidium macrostoma
TCATAAGGCCCTATTTCACTCAGATAGATAATGTGTGTGTGTGTGTGTGTGTGTGTGTGTGTGTGTGTGTGTGTGTGATGATCACCATAATAACTGCTGTGTAAAAAGCTGAATAAAGGAAGAAAATGTCTCTCTGGGTATAAAAACAGATTCATTTCTCTCCCTCTAACTGAACTGATTTCACAAACTGATGGCATGAAGGAAGAAGCTCCTTAACAGCACTTTATCCTCGGAAGACGAGCCTGTTTTTCCTCCTGTTTTTCTTCTTTTCTCTAAAAGAAACAAGGGCCTTTTTGTTCTTTCAGTGTGAGGTCATGACGCTACAGGTGTATCTGCCGAAACCCGAACACACTTCACATTTCTTTCTTTCTGTAAACATGGATTTTATCTCAATTATATCGTCTTCACCTTCTTTCACTTTTGCATCGCTCTCGTTTCAATTTCAACGTCACAATTTACTCCTAAGCTGCATATATATATATATATATATATATATATATATATATACACTTATGCATGTGTGTTTTCATTTGAGAATTCTCAAGTCACATATCTTACGTTTAGACTGATATTTTATACATTTTATAGCTTAAATTTTATTTTGTATCTCATGTCTAATAGAGCTTCAATACTATTAAAGGTGCTGTGTGCGAATTCATAATCCACACTCCAAACAAATAGGGGGCAGTATATCACCATGAAGTTGGGGTGTCCAGATCTATCATCAGAAACAAGGAAATGCGCAGTCTCTCCCCCGAGCAGTAATCCAGTTTGACAGTCGTACCCATGGGGGAGTGAGAAGATCAGTTACCTTTAGCCTTCCACTGACTTTTTTGACATCAACTTTAATTCTAAATCATTTTGTCCCTTTATACGACCGCTGCTATGTCCTAGAGAAACGCAACACTGTAAGACCGGCTCCATAACCTCATGACTCATTTTATGGCCACGTAGTAAACGCTGCTCTCCAACTATGCTATCAAAAGGTATTGTTTGGATAATAAGGTGATATCAGAAAAACCTTTTCAGCCATTAGTAATAATATAGTATAAAACATCATAAAAAACTACTAACTAACAGCAGGACAAGAATCCCTAAAATTCGACCAAACTGCTGAAACTTTGACAGCCGGTGTTTTGATCATTTGTGCTACCTCATCAAAAATGCTACTGTAGTGCTAATCAATAGCAGAGAATAACGTCGCTCTAACATCATATAACCTATGGTGATGTCACGTGCATGCAACGTATTCTTCTCCTATCATTATGGACTGAGGGCAGACTGGACACTACAGTGACTCACTATTGCCTCTTCAGGTACAAAATGGTATTACGAGACAAACAGTACGAGACAGAAATCGTGTTACTTATATCTTTTACACTGTATATTACGTGTACAAAATCATATCCTCTTATAATCTTTTATATGTAATATATTGTGTAATTACGTCTTACAGTTTTATTTAATATAGAAACTTATCAAAATAGTATCTCAATATAAATGTTAACCTGATTTTCAGATACATCTATACTGCTTATAATGATGATTTTAGTATATATATATCATTTAATGTGATCTTAATATATCATATTAAACTAGTTAGAAATGTAATAACACTTAATACCTTTAGAATAAGTCAAAGTATAAAGGATATTTAAATTATTTACACTCTAAATAATAATAGACGTGTATTATATTGTGTATGCATAATATTCTTAATATGCAAAATGAGTACTTACAGTCAACATTAAGCATGTTCTCTTAAAAATCCTGATGATTAGCAAATTCGGTGTTCATTTTGCTGAATAAATAAATACACATATATGAAGCTCCTGTCGAAAGTAAAAGCTTTTCTCCAGAGAGTCGAAATAAATATTTTAATTCCAGACTAAAAAGACTGAAATAAATAATTAACTAAATGAATGTAAAAGAAGCAGTTATGCTAAAATACCTAAATACTTTAACAATGAAGTCCTAAATTTATGGCTATTTAAAGATAAATTATATAAATATTGCAACTTTAAATAAAATCAAACAAAAAAATCAATTGTATGAATATCAGCAAACTAAAACTGGTAACACTTGAGTGAACGTTTATATCGGAACATAATTCAAATGAACTTGTTTGTGTTGTGTTTTGTTTTGAACTTTGCATGGCAGGAAATTAAACCCTAATGAACGTTTCACTGTTGAGTCATTCATCTTACTGTAGATCTTTTTCCCTCCCAGTGCTGTAACTCTGCTCATTTTATTAAGTTATTAGTTAAAGGAGGTGTGTTACAGTCATGAAGGGAAACACACCACGTCCTGCAGCTCGGAAATTATTTCACGTTTTCCTTTTATTCACAGCAACAGTCACAACAACACAGCAGCTTAATGAGGAAAAGATTTCCGAGGTTTTCGGAGTCGGTGTACTATAAAATCTACACACACACATTTTAGTGAAATTTTCTATACAGTCTCATCCTGAAACATCTCATTTTGATCATTTATATGTATAATCTGATAGCATTTAATCAAATTTCATGTTGGTTTAATATAAAATAGATGTGATGACAATTTCTGTACATGAAAAATAAATCATTTAATGTTTAAGCTATATATATAATTTTTAAAAGATGTTTTGAATATTTAATATATATATTGTTTATACAAGATCCTTTACTATTATTATTCTCCTTTTTATCAGTTCAGTGCTCAGTGTGCTTTTCTACGCCGTGATTTCACTAGTGTTAATTATTAACTGGGCTGAACAATTGGTAATCTGATTTTTTGCGCTTGTGACCTCTCTCACTTTCTTCCTCCTTTGAGAAGAAGATCAATTTTACTTTAGTGTAGATGAATATTAAATAATTAAGTACCAAAAGCAGGAATAAAGTAAAACAGAATAATTGTATTTTATTTTATTATTTTTCAGTCTTTATCCAGATTTAAGAGCACAACAATTAAGTTAAATTCAATTCAATTATATTAAATCAGAATTTCTCACTTGCCCTGTTTGCACATGCTGTAATTAAAGGTGCTTTGTGATCATTTAGCTGCAGATGTATGACATTAAACTGGAAGGCATCAGATTTTCTTTCTCATTGCAGCATTAGTTACTTGCAACAATCATGGTGCCTTTTTTCAGGAAAAAGGAATGTGAATCTAAACAGTTTTAAAAGTAATAGCTTGTAATATGCTTAATAAGCATCCTAAATCATGTTCTGGTCATTAAAGTGTGATAACGAGCTGACGCAGAAGTATAAACGCTGCCATACTGATGAGTTTCTGCCGTGTTGAAGTCCAGATTTCCATGCTCAGCCTCACATTTTGCTCCTGTGGTTTGTGGGACGGCGCTGAGCAAAGTTCAGGTGTAAAGTTTATTGGTTTATTCGTGTATTCTGCACTGCGAGAGAGCCAGTGAGCAAAACAAAAAGTCAGACGCAGCAGCAGAAGAATTTTACAGTCCAATAACTTTGACCTTTAAACTGCACAAGTGATTAAAGTTTAGAAAAGCATTCTGAGGAAAAATACTTTGGCGATAAACATGAACCTGTGGCTGTAAAACCACAATAACTACCTAAATCTACTATTCTCCCTAAACTCTACATTAATCTACTGGTAATCTGGAGTGAGATTATTCTGTAGCTTTAGTTTCTAGATATTCAGGCTTGAGTGAAAGTGAAGGAGGTGTGGCATCTGTGGCAAAGTGGGTGTGGCCAAGTGATATTACACTAGGTAGTAGGTGTGGTCCACAGTAGGTGTGGCCCCTACGTTTGTAAGTACTAGTGAAAGAGGCGTAGTCCGTGAGTCTGTTAGTTTCGGTAAAGGAGGCGTGGCTTTAGTGTCTCAGTTTCCATAAAGGAGGCGTGGCTTTAGTGTCTCAGTTTCCATAAAGGAGGCGTGGCTTTAGTGTCTCAGTTTCAGTAATAGAGGTGTGGCTTAAATTCTCTTTTAGTTTCAGTAATGGAGGGGTGGTCTGTGTGTCTGTCAGTTTTAGTGAATGAGGCATGGCCTTACAAGTCCCAGTGAAGGAGGCGTGGCCTTACAAGTCCCAGTGAAGGAGGCGTGGCCTTACAAGTCCCAGTGAAGGAGGCGTGGCCTTACAAGTCCAAATATCAGTTTAAACCTAACTATGCAATTTACATATTAATAATAATATGTACTGAAAAGCACATGTGCAAATTATAAATGTAAAGCAATGCGTTTTCAAGTTTTGAAATTTTTGGCCCCCCTCTTTTGCTACAGGGTGGTTTGGTCCACTGCCGCTGTCCCCGCTCTCACCTCGTCCCCCACAAACATTAGACTGACCGGTACGAGTTGTTTAGCTCAGTGTTAAAAAAAGGGATATACGATTATTTTTCAGTGCACCAAAACGCAAAGGAAGTTAGTGAAGTCCCAGTAACATCAAAGGCATATTTTACTGCATTTAATTGGTTATTTATTGAAGTTTTGCTTCTGCCTTTAGAGCTGCACTTATTTTGAACTTTATATTCATTTATAGCCACCGAAGCAGACTCAGAGATTAGTCCAGTAACACATATGACTTTATAATGTATTTATAAAACATTTGCTCATGCTAATCCTTATTACCAATCAGTTATCTAGTAGCCGACCTAACGCTAATAAGGATTTCCTGTATGTTCATTTAATACAACAGCACTTTTTGCGGCATCTTTTGTGTCCCTCTCAGAAATTGCTCTTGGGAAATTTTTTGTTTGTTGTCCCCCAAGACTGACATCAAATTTCTGCCCCAATACCATCATCACATTAAAACCACTTTGAATCATCCTGATTTTTAACTATTTTGGCAGAAAAGCTACAGCTGAAGTTAGCATCCAGTCACTTCCTCTTTACACTCTGTATCTCATTTGCATGAATTTGTTTCTTGCAAATGTGTTTAGTAAAAACAGCTCTAGTCCAGTCCTTCAGAAATCCTCCAACAAATGTTTTCTTTAAGGGTTCTTTAATTCTCTTTATGGTTCTTATCTTCGTGCAAGGTTCTTCTCTGATTGGGAAACGTTCTGTCACAGGGTTCTACCTAGGGCCTTTAACTGAAAAGAATTTGAACTGAAAAAAAAAGCAAACTGTCGGGTGTTTCAGATTTTTTATGAGTATATATCATCATCCGAATCACACACAAGCTCCGCCTTCAGATTTTAGACCACACCCCTGTATCTGAGTCTGATGCAGGTGTGGACATCACTGATGTAGTGTGTGATGCTAAACTGGAGGCTATACATTTCCATTACCTGTTAGCTACATTAGCCTTGTAACTCCGGTCCAAATGGCCATTCTATCACTTTAAAGTAACTCCTTCTGTCTGTGGCAGCATTCCTGAATTTCCTGTAAAGCATAACTCAGCTCAGTTACCACATTTCTGAAGAAATTCCCAAACTGTGCGACTGACTTCAGAAGGTATTTAGGTCAAAATAAGAAAAAGCGTTTCATCAATGCGGAGTATTGTATCATGGAGCATGGACTCAGAAAGTAGTTTTATTAGCTACCTTTTCAGTGTAAGAATAAGACTTCATGTGAGTTCAGATCTACGATTTTAAAAGCTTTAAATGTTATGCATAATTTCAGAGTTATAGCAGAAATAATAACCATTTGAAACGTTCAAAGATGAAAGAGTGTAAGCACAGCCCGTTGTGCAGCGGCCATACTCACCGTTTGTGCTTTTCTTGGACATCAAATATCAGAGAAAAAGTACCGAAGTCGGTTCAGCAGACTGGAAACTATTTTCACCTCTGCAAAGCCAAGAAAGTGAACACTTCCTTTCAAACATAATGAATGAGCACAAATGTGTCTCACATTAAATTCCACCTCATCTGAGCATCTCTGCTTCTTAGTTTATTTATATTTATATTTTATATTTATTAGTTTATGGGATATGTCAGACTTGCGAGCTACAGTTTGCCAATGTGGCTGATTTCATTCTGTCATCAATGATAAAGAGAGACAAACAGTGTCTATCATTCAGGGCCCGATTCAGAGTCGGAAACCTGAGTCCAAAACTTATGTCAATATTTATGTATATATTATGTCTATATATATTGGACTTAATTCTGCACCTCACTCAATCCGATACTATGCAAGAAACATGCACTTAGGTTCTAGGTCAGGATGAAGACACGTGCATGCACGTACACCCACACGCTATATCATCTGTCCGACAGTGATGGAACACACACTATAAGACACACTTCCAGGTCAAAGTCCCGTGTGTCAGGCGTCCAGCAGGGTGTGTCAGTGATGTAAACCCTCACAATAATGTCACATGTTAGGATTCTTCTATCTACAGTTTGCTGAATGTCTAATGCAGCCAACAACCTGAGCAAACACATTACTCATCGCTAATGAACCAGCCTTCTGTTGCTCGGCAACAAACAACAACATAAGATTGATCCCTTATTAGATTTGTTTACTGTGGACTTTTGTGTCCCTCCGTCATTAATATCAGTGCACTGATCAAAAGCTTGCTATAATTGTCTAAATGTAAAGTTTGACTCAGCTGATCCTTACGACTGAGCCTCTTACTCAAATTCCGTAATGGTTATACAATTGCAGTTTTGCAACAATTCCTGTTTATAAAGAGAAGAAGGTTGAGGTTAGGATTAGAAGTGGCGTTAGCTCACAGGTTGTCAGGAAGAAGGTTAAAGGTTAGAGTTAGCAGTTCATGCTAAGTTTAATAACTATAAATTTAGTCATATGCAGTGTTTTCTTTGTCATTTATCATCATATCTGGGGGAAATGTTGATATTCTCAACAGTTCTGTTTCATTTTCACATGAAAATATACAAAGGTTAAAGCTATAATTAGGGGTGCAGTTAGATCACAAGTTGTGCCAGGCTGCACCCATAAAAGCAGCGTCAGCAGTTCATGCTCAGTCTAATAACTGTATTTTAGTCATATGGAGTCTTTTCTTAGTAATTTGCCATGACGTGTTGATGTTCTCAACAGCCTCATTTTTTAGATGAAAAAATGCAAAGGTTAATGTTAGGATTAGAGGCGGGGTCAGTGTTCATGTTTCTTAGGACTTGATTTGAGCAAAATTCAAATCTACATAGAGCTTGTTTGTTTGAATTTGCACAATTTTCCCATGAGTTCAGGTGGTTCGTCTTTCCTGCCGCCCACAGAGTTTCAGAAACGGCTGTCTCGACTAGCATTAGTGTAGCATTTTGGAGTGGTTGAGAAATCTGACAAATGAAGGCATTGTTTGACATCTGATGAAATAAAAATAGTTCTCAGAAGGTGAGTCAGACTTTTAGACACAACTGCTTCACAATGAACAGACTCGATAAATAACAGAGTAGGGTAAATATGATGTAAACAGGTGCTTGGGTGTGTTCTCATAGGTAGTTGCCAAAAAATGCACTGATTCCATTAAGGAGAAGGTTCCCTGGGTAGGTTCCCTGGGTAGGTTCCCTGGGCAGGTTCCCTGGGTAGGTTCCCTAGGTAGGTTCACTCCCAACCAGCTTGTCCCACTTCAGAAGGTGCCTTGTATTGTAACATGACGTGCAAAATTACCAAAGCTTCCTCCTGCCAGCCCAATTAGCATCAAATCACTAACAACTGCTGATTTAGCTAGCTGAGGAAAATGCTGATATTTCTTATGATAGACAATTCTGTCTCATTTACATAAATAAAAATGTAACCATTAAGTCCTAGCTAGCGGCCATATTCCTAGTTGCCTAGCAACAGTGTAACAGCTTTCTTACAGCTGTAACCATTTACACACAAGTGCATGATGTTAATCCCTTCTCATCAAAGTTTAATTTGAAGTTATTTTAGAGTGTAATGTTATGAATAGAATATTTGTGCAATAATTTATGTAAAGTTAATTGGATTTTGATTGGATTAAAATGTAAACAGTAAACTAAACGGGAACTAGGAACTAACATTTCAAATAGGTAAAATTCCTTGGAAATGCCAATTCATTAAAGTACAGTAAATTAAAAAGCTATTATTACATTTTATATAATTTATTACAATAAATAAAAAAAATTGGGAGCTTGTTTTTATTAAAGCGGAGACACAAGCTAGCGATATCAGTGATGACATTAGCGATGTCGAGATGTACGACTGACCAAGAAGTTTAAATTTAGTCTTGTGGTGTTGCAATGATAACTATCATGAATATTATTTTAAACTTAATCTGAAATGAATATCCTGAATATTTATGAGAAACAGACAGTTTAATTGGTTTTCATTAGTTTCCACTGTGAGTGAAATCAGACGGTGTTGTGTACAAACAGGCTACGTGTGACCTGCCATTCGTCTCGAGAAAGAATTAACAGCTGCTTAAACAAAACCTCGCAAAGGGTTTGATCATCTAGTCAATGTTTTAGAACTGATGATGTCGTAATCTGCTCAGTGTGTAATTTACTGCAGCGCTCTGTTATTTACAGACACGCCCACTTTGGGATACCTTTTAATTAACGTTGAGATAAAAGACCACTGACTGGAGTAAAAAAAAAAAAACTAAAATATTGTTTTTGTCATTGAACGCTCAGTCAAAACCTTTTTATTAGCAATGCGTGCAACTACACAGAATGAGTCAAACAAACGTAGCATGTTGTGTTAATATGACACAATATAGTTAGCAGAAACAAAGGATGCTTAAGTTATGTATGAATAAGTATTATATTAAAATTAGACTTAATTAAAAGTGAAAGTTAAAATTATGGCTAGCTGTAAGTTAAAAAATAAATAAATAAATACCAAGTCCAAGTTTTATACACAGAATTGAAAAAACATTCATACATTTGAACTTAACTTAAAATTTTATTTTTTCATTAAAAGTAAATGCGAACAATTTTTAACTTACATTTGCACTTCCAATTTTAATTTATTGTAATTTGAACATTTTCTTGATTTTACAGCACATTGAGGTAGCTCTCTTTTCTTCTTAATATTAATTATATATAATATATTATATATATAATATATAAAATATAATATATATAAATTATGATTAAGTCGAACTAACAGGTGAGTGTTAGTAAAAACTGTCTGCACTTGAACTTCATTCAAAAAGGTAACTTTGAAAACTTTGAAGAGGGTTGAAGTAATTCTTTTAACACAATATTTATATTTATTCATGCTTATACAAAACTGTTCGTCTTTTATTATAAAGGTCCTCAAAATTAGAACTGAGTTTAATTTGAAAGGTTTTTTACGTAATAGCTTGATGTTAGCTACCTTACCTGTGCTTGGCATTAGCCTAATGTTAGCTATGTGGCTAGAGAACTTGGCTAGCTAACAATGTGAAATTAGCGCTTTATTTAATAGTTAAATAACAGTAATCTTAGCTAGCTTAGCCAGTGTTGCTATATAATGAGGTGTTGATTCTGCTGAACATTCACGCTAATGCTTGTTGCTGTGTAAATAATGTAAATAAACACTCACAAAAGCAGATCTAGCAACGAGTCAGAGTAATTTTAAATAATAATTAGGTTATTCCACAATTTAGGTTTCCACTTCTACTGAACAACTCCAACACACAGTAAACAAGATCTCGTCCATGAGAGTCGTTTCTATCTGAGTTTTATTCTGAATTCATTCTGAAACTCGGAGACGAAGCTCTCGACATGTCTGGTGAGCTGTGAGTGAGCTGTGTGTGAGCTGTGTGTGAGCTGTGAGTGAGCTGTGTGTGAGCTGTGTGTGAGCTGTGAGTGAGCTGTGTGTGAGCTGTGTGTGAGCTGTGAGTGAGCTGTGTGTGAGCTGTGAGTGAGCTGTGTGTGAGCTGTGTGTGAGCTGTGAGTGAGCTGTGAGTGAGCTGTGTGAGCTGAAATGCCTTGTATGAATGTAACTGAACATCCTGTTGGCCTTTCTATCAGGTCCATTTACTAAGCAGGTGACTTTACGGTGTATTATTAATTAGCGACTGCAGTCCATCTGTCGCTGTGTCTCAGCTTCCCTCCATCCTGCTCATCAGCAGCAACACACACTTCTACATTTCCGCATGAATTACACAAACATATTTACATTAGGGTTTGATAATTAACAGCTTTAATAGCAGGTTAACAGCAGAATCTGACTTTCTATATCGTTTATTAAGTGCGTAATAAACACTGTGCGCTTACGGTTATATGGTTATGTTGTAGAACGTCCATAAAACAATTTACTTCCTGTTCTTACTTATGTTACAGCAGCTAAAAACAGTCATTCCTTCAAGTTTGTTTGTTGTTTCTCTCTCTTTCAAAGACAACAATGCAAAAAATGTGAACGAGCTGTTGCTATAAAAACAATAACATGTTAGAATGAGTGCATTAATATAAACGTGTGACTTGCAGCTGCACGACTGTAGAAAGTGAAGCTTCTGACCAACCAGAATCCAGAATTCAACAGCGCTGCGGTATAAAACACCAGTATACTCAACACAGCTTTAACTCGATACCAAGTCCTGTTTCTTGTCTCCGAGCAGGGAGCATGGTGTTTTGCGTAAGATGATCCTCTGATCGCCGTCTGCTCCAGCTCTATTTGATTCTCTTAACTTGAAAGTGTATTTGCATGACTTCATGCATGACTTTCTTGGCACTTTTCAACTCCATCCTCAAGAGGGTTTCACTTTCCACTAATTCACTCTTTCCACACCAGCGACGTCAGGAGTCAGGAGTCGGCTCATTAGCGAATCGCTCACACAGAATGAGTTGTGTTAATCTGATGTGCACACGCTGTTTCTAAATAAAGAAGCAGAAGCTACATTCTAATGTCTCGAGAACTCGTCAGGACTCAAAGAAAATAAATGGTTTAGACTAGTATTTTTCATATTATAATGTGGCAGCATTATGTTAGCTAGCTTGCTAGAGCTATTGTAAGTTTATCATCAAGGTTAACAAGGTGGCTAGCAACCTTCACTCTTATTTAACACAATATAATTAGGCTAATTTAGCTAACTTGCTAGAAATTTTGGCTGCTGGTTTGATAATAGACAGCCTGGCTGGTTTGCTAGCAACTTTGGATATAAACTAGAATAAGTTTTACAAGCTGACTAGCAATCAAGTTTACTGCTTTATGCAATATAATCCTTAGGCTAATGTTAGACAGATTGACATTGACAGCGAATCTGGCTGCTTGAATTCACAATAAAAAATAATCTTGCATCAGATTTGCTAATTTGAATGTTTAACAGCATGCTTAGCATCCTGATATATTTCCATAACTTCCATAAAGTCGATATCAAACATATAAGTGTGTTATCAATGTAACCAAGGTAACTAGTCAGGTAGGAGTAGGGTTAGAGTTAGGGTTTGGGGTTATGGTTGGGGTTTGGGGTTATATTTGGGGTTTGGGGTTATGGTTGGGGAGAGTTTGGGGTTATGGTTGGGGTAGGGATTGGGGTTATGGTTGGGGGTATGGTTGGGGTTTGGG
>JAQQZR010001395.1:0-11351 GCA_030068235.1 Notoglanidium macrostoma
GTGTGTGTGTGTGTGTGTGTGTGTGTGTGTGTGTGTGTGTGTGTGTGTGTGTGTGTGTGTGTGTGTGTGCGAGTGTGCGAGTGTGCGAGTGTGCGAGTGTGTGTGTGTGCGTGTGTGCGTGTGTGTGTGTGTGTGCATACCTAGTTCTACCCACAGGAGGCTAATTGGCCCGTGGCATTTAACATGCTGTTCAGAGAGAAATGACAAAAACAGTACGCTGTGAGATATTGCCACACATAGTTCCATTCAACTTAGAGGAGCCCACAGTAGGGTGATTTTTTCATTGACACAAATGGAAACAAAACAAACTGATTTTAGTATTTTATGTTGTAATACCCCAATGGATTTACTTACTGAAAATGCATATGGCCAGATCGAAATAACTGGAGTTAATAATTAAGCAATAAAACACAAACAAGAGTGTGTTGTAGTGAATATCAGCATGGCTGTGATTTGGCCATGGGCACAAGGATGCAGGTAATCATAGCCATGCCAATTTTGGTACAATAACATGATTGCAAGTGTGATATTGCTTTTATATAACAGTTCTATAAACAAGAAATTAATATTGAGTAACTGACATCAGTGACAATGTGGGCTAATATTTTGTATATTTTTACTCCATCAACAAAAATATAGTACCTTTACATTTACGGCATTTGGCAGACTCCCTTATCCAGAGTGACTTACATAAGTGCTTTGAAGTCTGTATCAGTAAAATATTCTGATACTGGTTCACTAGGACCTGGGCTAAGAATGCCATCAGTTTAAAAACTCTGTTGGCAGGTAATACAGAAGAAAGCATGCAAGATTTTTTGAGGGAGTAAGAATAAATTCTGAAAGTGCTAGTCAAAGGACTTCTAAAAGAAGTAGGTCTTTAGTCATCATTGGAAGACTCCCAGTGACTCAGCTGTTCGGACATTTAGTTGGCAAAACAGAGAAGTATCTAGATGCATGTGTTCCTTATACCTTGAGAAATGGTGGAACCAGTCAAGTATTGCTGGAGGACTGGATGGAGGGTTAGGGTTAGGGTTAGTACCGAGGACCAAGTACCGAGTTCTGAGGGACACCGGTGAAGAGCCTGTGTGAAGCAGATGTGGATATCCTCCATGACACCTGATATGACTGACCTTCTATTTAGGAAGCAAGCCATTGCCATTCCATGCCATGAATTCCAAAACTCAAAAGGATAGACGAGAGTCTTGTGTTGACTGTGTCAAACGCTAATGGAAGGTCAAGGAATATGAGGACTGATGATAGTTTGGCCGATTTAGCAGCATGTAGTTTCTCAGTGACAGCCAAAAGTACAGTTTCTGTGGAACATGCTGCTTTGAAGCCAGACTAATTAGGATCCAGGAGATTGTTCTGTGAGAGATAGACAGACAGTTAATTGTAGACAGTGTGTTCAAGGATTTTAGAAAGAAAAGAGAGAAGTGATACCGGTTGGTAGTTGCTGATGTCTGAGGGATCCAGAGGGGGTTTCTTCAAGTTGAGAATAACCCTGGCTCTTTAGAATACTTTTGGTACATGTCCATATGTTAGGAGTTTTGTGGAGAACTATGGAATGGGATAGGATCCAGTGGGCACGTGGTAGGATTACACGATGAGATGACTTTCAGGATCTCATCTGTTGCTATACTGGAAAACTGTGCCAGTGAAGGGGAAGTGGAATCCTTAATGTGAAGTGAAGGAGTTGGGGTGGGAATGAATGGTTGACAGATTTGTTTAATCTTCCCATCAAAAAAACACTAGTAGTATTTCCCAACACTAATAGTAGTTCTCAAAGCAGCCACAACTGGATAGAGAATTGCATTTTGCCTTGCAATGTATAGACTGACAAAATGTAGTAGTAATGTAGTAGTGTAATAATGCTTTCAATGTAAAACAATTATTGCTAGAATTGGAATTTTATATGTAGCAAACACATCAGGCAGGGTGATACAGACAGTGAAATGTGCCAGTGTTGTTATGCTAAATATCAGCACACTTGGAATGACATTTGTCCAAACAAATTAGTAAACCTGAACTAACTGTTGCAAAATGTGTATTTAATCAATAATGTGTAAAATTTAAATATTAGACTCACTTCACTCTATTGGGAATGATTAATCACATATTATTAAAAGGTTCTATTTGGGTTAAGAATGAATAGCAGGTAGAATACTATGGTCATGATTTTTAACTATTTGTATTATGTCACAGGAATTTGCCAGCAATTATAATTTTTAATTTATTAATAAATAACAGTCTTTTCAACCATTTATAAATACATTAAATTTTATGAAACGCATATAGGAAACAAGTTAGTTCCACTTATCACTTATGTTATAGCAGCTATAAACAGTTGTTCCCACACCACCCTCTCTTTTATTCTGCCTCAACAGAATAAACAGGCAAAAACACACAACTTGTCATATTACCAAGAACCCAGAAAGTTTTCTGTCTGGATGCCCTATATATAGAGCTCAACACAGTTTCACAATTAAAAATTTATACTGGTCTGGCTAAGATTACGGCAATAAATGTTAATATTTATTGTTTCCTTTGTATGAAATCCAGTAAAATCATTCTTATTAGTTAGAGTTTCTACAAATTTTCAATGAGATCTGTTTGATGATGTGAATGATGTGCTACAATTTGTGGTGTAAAAACCTATTACACAACAATTGGCTTGAAAAGGTTTAAAAGTCCTCTATGTAGGAATTTGAGGGCATCTATTAACAAAAATGAAGCATATAGTCAGTAAGATCCTTATTCAAATCATAAGTATGTTTTCATTAATGTTTAATTACCTGTAACTACAAATCATTGTGTTTTCATAAGCCTAGAATGAGCCCTTTATATCTGCACAGGATGCAGGAGCTGCCTCTATGGAGCTACCATAGAACATATGCCATATGAGAATCCACATTTTGTAAAAATAGAGGATCATACTTATCCTTTAGAATGGAAAAGGAAAGGGACTGTGAAAATAAGTACTTGGAAGTACAGTATGGTGACCTGGCAGAAGAAATTATATCAAGTGGCTTGTAATGAAAACTATGAAAATACTGGCCCAGAAGAAACTACTGCAATAATTAAAGTAAATATAAATGAAGTAACCTGGAAGTTTCAGTTTCAGCCTGCATGAGTATGTGGTGTGCTTAACATTTCCTCACTGAGCTAGGAGTGAAGAATATGATCTGAATGCTGATATGTCATTCCAACCTAATACATAATCTTTGTGTCAGGAAGAATGAGTAAACATAATATCAAAAGAACCCCATTTGATCAACAGCAGAAACACACACACACCACACACACACACACACACACACACACACACACACACACACACACACACACACACACACACACACATAAATATAAAAAACATTAAACCAAGTGGAACTGACACAGACATCTAACAAATAGAGAAGTATTTTCAATATTAAATCATTTCTCTGCCTTGTAATGATGTTCTGTCCCCCTTTCCCTCTTTCTCTGTATGTCTCATACAACATACAGTAATTTTTACAAAGATTAAACAACTCTCTTACAAGGCCGTAAACCAGCAAAGTGATAACACCACTGGTTGTGGTCAAATAAATTAAATTACAATTATACATATGTTTATACTTACAATGATCAGAAATTCCATACTACCTGATCTTATTTGTAGGCTCTTAAAACTACAACACAAGTAGCGGCTAAAACGCTACAGTAAATTTTTTAGTTCTAAGAATCCTTCAAAAACATAAAGAAACTAGAAAGGCACTCAGAGAGCACAGACCTCCACCAAGGACAATAGTCGACTCTTATATGATATGCAAATTTGCAACCACAACCACTTTATATGTCTGGATGTATTTCCAATTGAGTTACTGTTTTCTACACTGATTATGTTTTGCTACTAGTAAACTTTACTGCCATCTACTGGATTTTAAGGTGTATGGCATTGTTCAGTGCAGACTTCTTCCAAGGCCAAATGCTATATCTCGTTATCAAAAGTAAAACTAAATTTGTGGATCTGTGCTGCAACCTGGATCTGCTCCAAATTTAATAAATTCCTCCTTTGAAAAAATAATTCAAAAAAAGTATTCAGATCCTTTACTGTGTTTTTTTTGTGGTCAGGTGCATCCTTTCTAATATATTTATCCTTGAGATGTGTCTAGAACTGAATTGTAGTCCACCTGATGCAAATTTGAATCGATTGGACACAGTTTGGAAAGGCACACTGCAGGGTCTATAAGGGCCCACAATTTACACTACATTGTCAGGAAAAAAACGAAGCCGTAAAGTCCAAGGAACTGTTTGTGGATCTATAAAATAAGCTTTTGGCAAAGCATAGATCAGGGCAAGGATATAAAACTATTTTTAAGGTTTTAGTGTTCCCAGCACCACAGCAGCCTCAATAACTTTGAAATGGAAGAAGCTTGGCACAACCTTGAACCTTCCTAGCGTCTTCTGGGAAAGAATGGCCTTGGTCAGGAAGGTAGGAAACCAAAGAATACCAAAGAAGAGTCAATCTAAAAAGCTCCAAAAGTCCTGTGCAAAGATAGGTTACTGTGGTCTGATAAGACTAAAAATTATTTCTGGGGCAGAACAGCAATTTAAAATTAAATTCTAGGGCAGATCTATCTCTGGCAAAAACAGGCACTGTACATCACTTAGCTAATACCATCCCTATAGTGAAACATGGTGGTGGCAGCATCATGCTATGGGGGTGCTTCTCAGCAGCAGGGACAGATGAGAGACAGATGAATCCAGCCAAATACAGGAACACCCTTGAAAATAGCCTTCTCCAGAGCACGCACAAACTCAGACTGGAGCGACAGTTCACCTTTCAACAGGACAATGACCCTAAGAAAACAGCCAAAACAATACTGTAGTGGTTTCTGGGCCAGTCTCTAAATGTCTTTGGGTGGCCCAGCCAAAACCCAGACTTAAATCCAATTAATCTAGTTTATTTATTATCTAATTATAATCTATTATCTAATTAATCTAATAGAGAGACCTGAAAATGGCTGTTCAAAGATGCTTGCCATCCAGTTTGTAGAAACTTGAGAGGATCTGCTAGTAACAATGGGACAAACTGCCCAAATTCAGGTGTGCAAAGCTTGTGGAGATGTATACAAGAAGGGTACTACAAAGTATTGAATAATTTTGAATAAAGGGTCTGAATGCTTTTGTGAATAAGAAATTGAAGTTTTTGATTCGTAAAATTTTTTTGAAAATTTGTTAAAACATTTTCACTTTGTCATTATGGGTAATTAAGTGTAGATTAATGGGTAAAAATGGCAATTATATCCAGTGAGAATCAATTGCACAAAATATTAGAGTGTGCAACAAGTTAAGGGGTCTGAACACTTTTTGAAACCACAGTACATACTGTATAGTATGTTTGGTTGATGAACTGGACAAAGATTTCTCCAAAAACTTTACTATATGGAAAGATACTGAAATATGCAAAATATGAATGCACATTGGTCAGAATCCTTAAGTTTCTCTTTTGGAATTGATCATCCCTGACCTCCCCAGTTTGTGAGGGTCTCATGAAGAATCAGATTTGCTTGTGAAGTGCTAATATATCACTTTCTTATCCACAGGATATTTTTTGCCATTGCTTTATTCTGACAAATAATTTTAAAATTAGATGCCACCAAATCAGTGCATCTGGTTTTACTCAGTGTTTGTTACTTCTTAAAATGTTTCAGTTAACAGATGTTGTAATGCATTTTGTGAGAAAAAAAATACAGACCAAAATCACCTAGCTCTTACACCTTGCTGTGGTGGTTGAGCAGTTTCCATGGGAACAGTTTATTACTCTATTGATATCCCTCTTTCTTTCTCTTTTTCGAGGACAGTAGGGCTGAATACTCCAATATTAGTATAGTAGGAAAGAAAATAATGCAAAAGAATACATTAAAAAGCAGGTTACAGGGCTGAATCCATACAGATTTTGATAGATTTTCTTAATCAACTGATCACTATCACACATGGCCCTTATTCTGTCTAGTGCCCATCACCAGCAGCTATCATATGGAGTTAACTTTATGTTTAAAATAAAATGATAAAATTCACAAGTAAAATATATTAATTGTAAAAATGTAAAATATATATATTTATATATATATAAGTTACAAATGCAAGAAATGAGAATCAAATCAAAATTATTTTTTCGAAAAGATTACTTCTGGTTCACACTCTCATTTTGTGTTAACTTTTTATTTTCTATTAATTTCTATTTCTATATTTATCCCATGCAGGGTATTTTTCTGCTCACGATACATTTCTTCTTTTCATTTTTTATGCTGGGTGAGTCTTTGCTGCCACCACCATGCTTTGCCAGATGTATGTATTGTTTGGGTCATAAGCAGTGAACACATCTCTTAGAATATTGCCCAAAAAGTTTTACCTAGTGATTTAGGCTCACTTTTTTGTCTGACTTCTGTCAAGCTACCCTATCCCATAGCCTAGACATGTGAAGAATATGAGTGATTGCTGTCATATGCAAGGAATGATCAGTACTTGCCAGATATTCCCACAGCTCCTTTATTGTTGCCTGTGTCTTGGCAAGTTCAGGGTAAGATAGCTTTATTATAAAAGCTCAACAACAATCCAAATCTTCAGGTAAATCATAAACAATGAACAGGCTAAGGTCAGGTGATCAGCAAACAACATAAACTAGGCAAAGACTATAATCGTGGAAACAGAAACAATAAATAAGTTCATAAGAGTGAAAAGTCTTGGCAATGACAGGTGTGAAACTCTGAGCATAAGCTTTGTGATACTTTGTATACTTTTAAGTTTGTAAATGGATATGAGAGTTCTTAAATTGAATGAATGTGTGTGACTGTGATCAGTAATCAGGTGAACTAGAACGTGACTGATGGGAGTTGGATTCCTTGGATTCCTTTTGGCAGTTTTGAAAGGATATCCTCTTCTTGGAAATGTCACTGTGGTACCCCATTTTCTCCACCTTAATGATGGCCTTCACTGTGTTGTATGGGACATCTAATGTTTTGGAAATTCTTTTATACCACTCTTCTTATCAATACCTTTCCAAAGTTAGATCATGTACATGATTTCGAAGCTCTTTGCAAACTATGGCTCCACAGTTGGATGAAACAGATACCATATATGGACAAAAGTATTGGGACACCTGACCATTACACCAACAGGGACTTTAATGAAATTGCGTTCAAATACATAGTTCACTATGCCACAGTGCAATAACAGCTTTCAGTGGGATTGGACATATGTCTTACATTGATGCATATGTCATGACACTGGTGGACTCATCAGATGACGTGCTGTAGTGGATGATGACCAAGTGCTGAATGCAAACATACTGATGTTTCTCTGGTATGGACTTCCTCAAATTTGGCAGTTCTTCCAGTATACAAACATAGATCCTTTTGTAAGACAGTTGAAAGAGTGGGAGCCAAACACCTATTTGACAACTTACTACTAACTAACAAGCTACTAACTTGGTTTACCCTGCGTGATGAGTGTAAATCTCATTGGATGGTAAATACATATCACAGGGATACAAATTACAGTTCTAATGTTGGCCAACAGCCTGTTTGTGGCAGAGGGCCTTGTCTATATCAGTCCCAAAATGTTTGTTGCCTATTGTACAGAAGTCACTATTTTCAGTTACCTCTCAAAGTCTCAATATACCATACTATTCAGTAACTACAGTGAAACTATTTAGAAATATGAGTAGTTCTGAGAGTGAGAAATGGTGATCTGGACTCATCAGTTGACTCTGGGAATATTAGAAGCTAATAAGACACCCAACATTGACATGTTTTAGCAGCCAATATGTCACCTAATATTTGTTAAAGTAGGTTTCAGACTGATCCAATGCCTATCCTGTGAACACTCGGTGTTAGTTGGGGCACACTTTCAGGAGACTGGTATCTGTACCCAGAGGCGGCATATAAAATATGCCAAATAATATACAAATATAGCTTGTATTACCAAACTCCCACAAACCATCACAAAGCTTTACAGAATTAAAGAGCTGTTCTACCAGAACCTTAGCTTCAGTTAGGTTAGGGAGTCTGATGTTTAAATATAAAAGGCTAAAAATGTTTTTATCATTTCATCTATGAACTATAATATAAAAATAAAGAGCATATCAAGACAACTGACAATTCTTTGGAATTGTACACTCCTGGGAAAAAGGGGCTAACATTAAGCTTTCGATCGTCTTAACAAATCTTTGGTCAGACAATTAGCAAGGACTAAAAAAATGCACTCCTGAGATCTGTCAGTGGTCATTGATAAAAATAAACTGTTGGGGGGGATAATGCTGAAACAATATATTCTGTTTGAAGCATTAGCAGTGAGTGATCATTAAAACACTGTTTGCAAGTTTACCCACAAGACTTAAAAATTTAAGGAAACCAAAAGGAAAAGCTATCCCATACTAAGTTACTTTATCCACTACTTTACATACATTCCTGCCCCCACCAGGAGTGTGTATGACACTCCGAAGTGCACACACACACACACACACAAACACACACACACACACACACACACACACACACACACACACACATATAATTTTCAGATCTCCTTTTCTCAGGTATTTCTTGAAAGCATCAAGTTTATGATGATTAAGGACCTTATTGTGCTTTAGGTAATCCAATATCATTTCTCTAATGGCTAGACTGTACAGACGTAATGTTATTATGAGAAAAGTAGCGGGAGACAGAGGGCGCCAGCATGCATTTCCTTGCCCTTCACAACTGACTTATAAATGCCACTCATACCTGAAATGTGTATCATGATGTCATCGGTCGAGGGCCAGCAGATGTTAAAAATATGTTCACTTGACCTGCTCTACAGACATTAAAAAAACATTTCAACAAATCATACATGGAAAATAATAATTTTATTTAAAGATGCACTATGTATTGTGCTCCTGTAAACTTAGAGTGAGCCCTTCATATCTACATAGGGAGCAGGCCTCTTCCTTGGAGCTGCCATGTTGCACCACTAAGAGTTCCCCTGAATGGACAAGCAAAACATTGTCTCTAAAAGGGGCCGCCAGGACCAGTAGGAAGACAAAGAATGTGGTACAAGAAAGAATAGGGTTGTTTTTTTAAACCCTTTTTTTAAACACCTGCCAACCACATACCAACCTTGTAGTTTTTGGAAGAAAACTGTACAATATTCACAAGTGTTTATTACACTATCATTGTGTTATTTTGGTTTTATATCACAAATTTATAAGAAACTGACCTAAAATTATTGAAATTTTAATTAAGATAAATAAACAAAGTGACTACACATGCGCTGCCATGGCTCTGCAGACAGGTATTATTACATCTGATGGCCATTGTAGGATATAATACAGGCTTGGAAAATGAGGGGTTAGGGAATTCAGTTGCTTGCAATCTGCATCCTTAACACTAGATGTCACTAAATCCTACATAGTGTACCTTTAATATATCTGGTTCTTATTTTCTACATTTTCACTGACGTTCACAAAGACAACATGTATAATATTTAATAATTTGTGAGAGTTCATGAGCGTAAATTCATACAAGCATAAAAGATGTTGACCAAGGTGTAATAAAAAGAGAAAATAACAAGCAATTAGAGTTTTATGCAATTAAATCTTACTATATTACATGTAGCCATTGTGAAAAACAGATTTTTAAGTGGATCTTATACTTCAGAAAAGATTTGTAGAATTGTTTCCAAGTCATACATATTTCAATTATATTTACAACAAAATAAGTTTGCATTTTCAAATAAGACTTTGCAAACTGTAACAGTGATCCAGCTACTTACAACAAAAATCCTCTCCAACTTCCTCTGTCCCAACTACTTTAACATTTGGACAACTTAAGATTTTTTTCTCATAATGGATTTTGATGCATTGAATGGTGTTTCAAAAGTTAAATAATAGAGCTTCTTAATTGCAGGAAAAATTTGCTCAAAGATGTGACAGGAAAATATTTAGTCGTAAGGTGTTAGCTTGTGTACACATCGATTTGTTTACTTTCAAGCAATGTGTCATTTCAATCAACTAAAGATGCATTTTATTGGATTACCCAAATGTGCATACTCATTTAGTATTCCCAACAATCATAAAAATATTACCTTCAACACTAACAGGATATTACATTTACTTTTGAAAATTGCAATCTGTGTAACTCAGTTGTGTACACATGTATCTGCTGGTGCCAGTAACAAAAGCAATAAAGCATTTATTATTAAACAGACATGAATACATGTTATTCTACACACAAAATATAAATACACTAAGCCATGATTTTCATTTAATTGTTTATTTTTAAATGGATGGCATTTAAAAATGAAACATAAAAAATCTTCAATGAATAATACAAATTTAATGCATTGGCCTACTGCTTTAGTGAGTGTATCTTAGACACACACACACACACACACACACACACACACACACACACACACACACACACACATACACACACACACTGATGCACCTGTCACTGTTGTAAACCTGTTTGATGTGGAATGGAACATTATTACTAGATAGTAATCCTCATAACTCTTTAATATGAGGTAGGTTTGGCACAGTTACACAAACAAACTTACACACTCATCTATCTGAGACAAGGCGCTATAAAAAGCAATAAATCCTGCTTATGTATTTCCAAAATAAAATAAAGCTGTCAGTTTGAAAAGACCAGCTCAAAGGGAGAAAAAAGAAGATAACTTATCATAAGAGAACCTCACTATACAGTTGTCAATATATAAAATATATTTGTAATGTATTGCTTTAACCGCTCAAAATCTCAACATATTATTTAGTATCTGCAGTGAATCTGGAAAGATTGCGCTATGAGAGTAAGAAAATTTCTGAACCCAACAACTGTCTCTGGAAATGTAAGAATCTAATAATTTCATACTTCAAACATTTTTAGCAAGTTTTGACACAACATGTGTTGCATTAGGTTCAGACCGAATAAATTTGAAAGATATTATTTATATGTCATATTAAAATAGATACAGTTGCAGTCAGAAGTTTATATACAGTCATAATGAATGTGAATGTTATGGCAATGTTGGGATATCAGTGATTTCTTTGAGCTGTTTTTTCTTCAGGGAAAGAATGATCATACAACATACATCTTCCATCCATCCATTATCTATACCACTTTATCTGTCTGGGTCGCGAGGAAGCTGGGCAGGTGATCCCAGAAGCATTCCAGGATCCCAGCATCTTCGGGCGAGAGGCGGGGTACACCCTGGGCAGGTCGCCAGTCCACCACAGGGCAAACACAAACAAACAAACACACACGCTCGCATTCACACCTATGGGCAATTTAGAGTAGCCAGTTGACCTAATCTGCATGTCTTTG
>JAQQZR010001396.1:0-11349 GCA_030068235.1 Notoglanidium macrostoma
TTTTCACGTTGTCATTATGGGGTGTTGTGTGTAGAATTCTGAGGAAAAAAATTAATTTAATCCATTTTGGAATAAGGATGTAACATAATGACATAACAAAATGTGGAAAGAGTGATGCGCTGTGAATACTTTCCGGATGCGCTGTATGCAGGTTGACATCTAAAACTCCTGCCATCAAAATGTCAGGGTGACCATATTTTGGTTCTCAAAAAAGAGAACACTGGGGGCAGAATGGCAGCATAGGGCAAATGAACACCCACAAAATAAGTACCAAAAGCTGAAATCCCACACATTTTTGGTTAGTTAAATATCCTGACTAGATGCATTTTTTAGTTCTCAAAAAGAGAACATGTCTGGGAAAAAGAGGACATGTGGTCACCCTAAATATGGATAACAGGTTTAAGCTATATGTTTCCTCATACATATGGGACTTCGAGATTATCTGGATGCTAACATTAGTAGTCCTGAACTAGGACAATGCACGCTAACTAATTGATCTTAGCTGATAGAAATCTTGTCACTCTCTGCAAATTTCAGATTTTTGATTGTTAGCTCTTAGACCGCCATAGTCACGTTGTCAGTTATTTTTCCTCAGGATCAAAGAAAGACAGGCTGATTGGTCATGTTAGCATCAGGGCAGCCTGTCATAGGACTATGAGGAAAAGCAAGAAGCCACACAGCCTGAAGAGAAACTTTCATCCCTCTTAATTACCAAATTCTCCTATCTCACATTACTTATCCATATTTTTCTTAAGATTTTATGCTCTGGGAACTGATGGAAACTTACAGTGGAGCTGAACTTCTCTGGCAAAAATCACTGTTCTGGTACTTTATTTGTCTTGACAAAGACCTTTTCTTCTTCTCTGTGATATTCAGATATTAAAATCTAATAAAATGCCCCCAATAAAAACTAGATAGTTTAGCTGATTAGCTATTGCCATCAGTTCTGTTCTGCTGCTGTTTCTGCCTTCTCTGACAAGTGGATGTAATGAGACCTGTTTTATGGTTTGATCATGTTATGGTTTGGTAATGTTTTATGGTTTGGTCCTGATTTATGGTTTCATTTCTGACATAAAGCCTATAGGAACACCCGTACACCTTATTTATCCAATAAATAAGCTATCCAATAAGCCAATCTTGAGACAACAGCACTTTGCATAAAAGCATGCAGAAACAGGTGTCACGCGTTGACGAGGTGAAAATAGACGAAACCACAAGTGCAGCGGCGTACACAGCCGAAAGGAACCGACAGGCTTACCAGGGGATTGGTAGGAGATGAAAGAGACACTTAGCAGGCGTAGTATGGGAACAGTCCATTTTGTGATAGATAGGAGTATCCACGGCCACGGCGCGCGCCGAGCCAGCGCGAGAGGAGTGGTGCGAGAAGGAAAATTAGCCGGTGTGCAGACATGGAACAAAAACTCTATACACAGCAAACAGAAAATAAAACCAAGCACTTGTAGTAAACGCTAAAATGAAACTTAGCTAGGGGTGCCGACGCGATAATCCACAAGCAAGGCTTTCGGGAAAGCGGGAGGCTAGTAGCATAAACGGTAACGGAGTTCATGAACAAGCAACGAGCTGTGGGAAGCTTCCGTGTTTATATCCCGTGACCCTGGAGCGAAGCCTTAACACCAGAAGTAGTTGCAGGTGCGTCTGTCGTTGCTGTGGTGACGGAAGGAGCGGTAGCTAGTGTTGTAGTGGTGATGGCAGGGAGCGTCACAGAATCCCCCCTCGAAGGGCCAGCTCCCGACGGCCCAGCCAATTCAGGCCTGGAGTCGTAAAATTCCTGGATGAGAGCCGGATCCAGAATGTCGCGGCGAGGAACCCAGGACCGTTCCTCGGGGCCATAGCCCTCCCAGTCCACCAGGAACTCATAGCCCCTCCCATGGCGATGGGCATCCAGTAACCTGCTGACTGTGTAGGCAGGCTCCCCGCCAACGTCCCGAGGAGGTGGGGGTTCAGTGACGGGCATGGATAGTGGGGAGGAGAAGACCTTTCGAAGGAGCGAGACATGGAATACCGGGCTGGTGCGAAGGGTGCGTGGAATGGCCAGCTGGTAGGAAGCGGGGATGATTTGACAGACCACTCTGAACGGACCTACATAATGAGACCCCAATTTACGATTGTCGTCCCTGGGAGTCCCTTAGCTGATACATATACCCCGATCTCCAGGGTGATACACCAGAGCGACCCGGCAATGGCGATCCACACGACGCTTAGTGGCAATCCTGGAGGCTTTGAGGTTCCGACGGACCCTGGACCAAACCCTATGAAGTTGATTGATGGCAGTGTTGACGGAGGTGATGGGCCTGGGGACCCCGTCGTTGGGGAACCAAGAAGGGGCAACGCCAGTAGTAGCTTCAAACAGGGACTTGCCAGTAGAGGAGGTATACAGTTGATTGTGGGCTAGTTCCGCCAAAAGGAGATGCTTGGACCATGTAGAGGGATGGGAGGAGCAGTAACACCTAAGGTATTTGACAAGTTCCTGGTTGATGCGTTCTGTCTGACCGTTGGACTGCAGGTGGTAACCGGACGTTAGGCTGACATCTACTCCTAACTGTCTCCAGAACTGGCACCAGACTCAGGCAATGAACTGGGGACCCCGGTGGGTCAATAGGTCCATGGGGGGGCCATGGTATCTGACCACCTCTTTGATTATCAGGTCAGCCGTCTGCTGGGCTGTGGGATAAGTCGAGAGGGCGACGAAATGGGTGGTTTTGGTGAAACGATCCACTATGACCAGGATGATGGTGTGTCCCTGGGAGCGGGGAAGTCCTGATATGAAGTCAAAAGAGACGTGCGACCATGGTGGTCGAGGGACAGGAAGAGGTTGGAGGAGTCCTTGAGGGCATCGGTTCTCAGGCTTGTTACGGGCGCAAACAGGGCAGGCCTGGACGTAGACTCGTACGTCTTCCTTGATGGAGGGCCACCAGAAGTGGCGTTGTACCAGTTCCAAGGTATGTAGGTGCCCCGGGTGGCCAGCCAAACTTTCATCGTGACCCCATCGAAGGACCCGGAGGCAGAGAGTGGTAGGTACGAACGTAGTGAGAGGGGGCGCGTCCCCGGGTGGTGGTTCGGATTCGTGGGCATGACGAATGTCCTCCAGGAAGGACCATCGGGTCTGACCAATTACACACTTCTGGTCTAGGATAGTAGATGGGGGAGCAGGACTGTCGTCAGGTGCGTGGAGACGGGAGAGAGCATCGGGTTTACTGTTCTTGGATCCCGGCCGATAGGAAATGGTGAACCTGAACCTGGTGAAAAATAAAGCCCATCTTGCCTGTCGAGGGTTGAGGCGTCGGGCTTCATGGAGATATTCGAGGTTCTTATGGTCGGTCCAAATGAGGAACGGGTGATCAGCCCCCTCCAGCCAGTGGCGCCATTCTTCCAAGGCCAATTTGACGGCTAATAGTTCTCAATCCCCAACGTCGTACCTCTGTTCTGTGGGGCTGAGTTTCCGGGAGAAGTAAGCACAGGGATGGAGTTTGTTATCCAAAGCGGAGGTATGAGACAGAATGGCACCATTACCATTGCAGGAGGCATCAACCTCCACGACAAAAGGTCTAGTGGGGTCCGGGTGGGTAAGGATGGGAGCGGTAGTGAACCGAGCCTTGAGGGTGTCGAATGCCACCTAGGCGTCTCTAGTCCAGCGCAACATACTGGGCTTCCCACGGAGTAGGGATGTGAGGGCATGTGCCACCGTGCTATAATTCCTAATGAAGCACCGATAGAAGTTGGCGAACCCCAGGAGTTGTTTAATGGTTCTCGAAACAGGCCATTGGGTGATAGTTGTTGTCTCCTCTGGGTCCATGGACATTCCTAGAGGAGTGATGATGAATCCTAGGAAGGACGTAGTAGTGGTGTGGAATTCACTCTTCTCCAGTTTAACGAACAGGTGGTGTTGGAGGAGGCGCTGGAGGACCTGGCGGACATGCTGGTGATGAGTAGTTAGATTGGGGGAGAAAATGAGAATGTCGTCTAGGTAAACGAACACGAAGTGGGCCAAAAAGTCCCTAAGGATGTCGTTTACCAATGCCTGGAAAGCCGCGGGACTGTTACAGAGCCGAAAGGCATCACTAAGTATTCGATCAAATGGTAGGCGTTGCGTAGATCGAGTTTCGTAAAGATCATGGCACCAAAGAGGCGTTCAAAGGCCATCAGTGGTAACGGGTATTTATTCTTGATGGTGAGTAGATTTAGTTTCCAGTAGTCCATGCACGGCCGGAGCGAGCCGTCCTTCTTCCCCACGAAAAGAAATGGAGCAGCGGCCAGGGATGTGGTGGGTCTGATGAGGCCGTGAGCGAGTTCCTCAGAAATGTATTTCTCCATAGCACGAGTTTCGAGTATGGAAAGGGAGTAGAGACGTCCCCTGGGGGGGCTGCTGCCAGGTAAAAGCTCGATGGCTAGATCATATTCCCTGTGGGGAGGTAGAGAGGCTCGGCTCTTACTGAATACTTGGGCCAGGTCGTGGTATTCAGGAGGTACCAGAGTCATATTGGGAGTCTCTTTACTGATACACATGCTTGCCATGAGAGCGGCGTCGGGCCAAGCGATGGAGGTGGGGTTCTTCCAGGAGATGATCCCCACATGATTGGCCCCATCAGACAGTTTGCCCTTGGCCCAATCGAACTGGGGTTGATGGATTGTCAACCAGGGGTAGCCTAACACAATGGGTTCACTGGGAATATCCATAAGAAAAAATGAACACTCCTCGTGGTGATTGTTGAGGGTAAGGAGGTGTAGGGTCCGTGAGTTCATCAAGTTTGCCCTCACTGAAGGGTCGCCCAGCTAGGCCGGTAACGGAGTGTGACACCGGGCAGGTTTGAGGAGGTATGTGGAGACGTCGGACCAGAGATCGGTCAATGAGATTGACTGCAGACCCGGAATTGATGAGAGCTTTGGATCGGAACGGTGGATTGGGATTGGAGGACCACGTGAGAGAGATGGGCACTTCACACCGATCCACAGGGCTGCGAGGTACAACGACGCCCATCAGTGCGGCCCCCTGGCCTGATAGACGTTGACGTTTCCCGTCCTGGGATTCTTGGGTCGCACTGAATACGATTGTATGAGGTGGCCAGGTTGTCCTCAGTATAAGCACAACCCCTCCTGAAGGCATCGAGATCGTTTGTCTCTGGACAGCCGAGAGCGACTGATCTGCATAGATAGGTTTACCCTCAGTGTGATCCGTCGTTTTGTGGCATGGTGGCTCGGTGTGGAGCGGGGCTCGGGCAGGCTCTAGTGCTTTCCTGCTTTCGCATCTAATCTCTCGCCGTCGTTCATCGATGTCCTGCGCCAGCTTGATGAGTTTATTGAGGTCTGTGCCCCAGTCGCGATGCACTAACTCGTCCCTGATGTTCTCCTGGAGACCATGGTAGAAGGCCGGGTCAAGCGAGATGTCCGTCCACCGGCTCTGGATGGCTAGCGTGCGAAACTCCATGGCATAGTCGCGAACGGTTCGCGTACCTTGGGAGATTTGGAAGAGGCGACGGGCGGCTGTCTTTTGCGGCAAACTCGGACCAAAAACCTTGCGAATGACGCCGAGGAACTCTACGCTAGTGTCCTCTCGGTCTAGCATGGCGGTGGCCCAATCCAAGGCTCAGCCTCCTAGCCGGGTGATTACATATGCAACCTTAGACTCCTCGTCAGGGAGCTGAAGTGCTTGGAGGCGCAGAATCAACGTACACTGAGTAATAAATCCCTCAACGGCCTCGGGATCACCCATGAAAACGGGTGGGGGGGCCAGTGCCATCACGCATGGTCGAGGCGTGGTAGTCACGGCGCAGCTAGGTTGGTGCGTGGGTGTGGCAGGTGCTGACGGAGTGGGAGTTTGAAGCTTCTGAACTTCCCTGGCTAGCTGGGCGTAATGATCTCCTAGTCCCTGTAGCATAGCTTGTTGTTGTTGGACAGTGGTCATTAGCTGGCTCATCATAGTCTTGAGGTCCAGAATGTCTGCTGTGGTTTCTGGTGGCTTGTTCATGCTGTCATGCGTTGATGAGGTGAAAATAGACGAAACCACAAGTGCAGCAGGGAAGCCGTGGGAGCCGTGGGAAGCTTCTGTGTTTATCTCCCGTGACCTGGGAGCGAAGCCTTAACACTGGAAGTAGTTTGCTGGTGCGTCTGTCGTTGCTGTGGTGACGGAAGGAGCGGTAGCTCGTGTTGTAGTGATGATGGCAGGGAGCATGACAACAGGTCAAGAGCTTTATTTTATGCATCGTGCTCCTACTACATGATTGACTGAATGGATAAATGTATAAATGAGCAGGAGTACAGATGTTGCTAGTAAAATGGACAGTGAGTGTATGTGTCACTCCAATAGACACCAATTTGCACTTGCCTCTGCTATCAATCAATGACAAACAACTGGGCAAAAATAAAACACCAATGTTACTGCATGTATAAGCTCATTGTCAAGAACATTTTTTCTGGCAATAACAGTTAGAAAAGAAATTTTCAGAATGTGTATAATCTGTTACATTTTTAAAATATATTTTTTATGTTTATACACATGCTTTAGACAATAGAATGTTTGTTATAAGAATTAAAACAGCATTATAAATATTTGGAAGATTAAGAACCCTAAAATGTTAAAATTTAAATTAATTAGCACTCATAAGCAAATAAAGCTACAGGATCTGGGTCACATCTGCTTTGGATAAGCAGGAGTTTATAGTGCATATTTGGGCCAGTGTTGGTCTAACTGTAACTGATTCTGTGTCACATTTAGACCAGACATTAAGAGTCATGGACCAGACATTAAGAGTCAGATCAGAGTAGTTTTCAGGGTTGTTACCTCTAAGCATGCTAGCCAGCAGTGTTGGGGCAAATCAAGCCTATAGGTAACTTTGTTACCTTGCCACAGGGTCTTATAAGGGCCAGTACACTGGATGGCAAATTTATATCCAGGTAAGCCTGCCACAGATTTGAGAGGGCACAAAGGTGAATTTTGAGGGGCATACCTAAAATATACATTACACTGGTGTGCTTCCAATTTCCCACATTATGGCTCTGATACTGCACAAAGGAGGCAGAATGGTTTGGGCCCAGACTTAGAGTGGTGTGAATTCAGGACAGGAAGTCAGCCTTTGTGGTCTTGGATGAAATTTAATCAGGTGTCTCAATCAGGGGAGACAGATTGGCAGAATTGACCTGGTGCAGTTCTGGATCAGGTAGTCTAGACAAATGGCTAGAACTTTGAACAAGTCAAAGGAGACCTGGTCGTCCCTGCTCACCAGCTCGTTGATATGCCTCCTTTTTGAGACCCTGAAAGAATGCTGTTTGGAGTTCTAGTTCATTCCAGCCATTTCCTGCTGTTAGTGTCTGAAACTCCAACACATATTCTGATGCCCTTCTTCTCCTCTGCTTAACATCCAAAAGTTGTTCCCCTATTTCTTTTTCCTCCAGGGAGTGATCAAACACTTTATGAAACAGCTTGAGGAAATGCTTGTAAAATGAAGTGGGCTCATCACCTTTTTCCCATACTGCTGTTGACCAGTTTGGAGCTTTGCTCCAAATCAGTTTGATGAATACTAATCTGAGCTGTCCTTCTGAGTAGAAAAATTGAAGGAACACTGGAGTAGAAAGTTTTAACTCATAATTAGTTGTATGGATTTGCACAAAATTTGAAAGGTATATACATGAAACCATTCTTAAGTCATATGCAAAATTTGGGGCATGGTCATACATAGGGGCAGATCTGGGCTAAGTTCAAATGGCTTTTTCTCATGAAGTTCTATTGAGCTGAAATTTGGTTCAGTGCATATCTAAGGTAATCTGTGAGTGGACCTTTGACGATGACTGATTGCTTAAAAAAGATGGCTGCCATCAGGCAAAAAACTTTCACCAGGCATTTAACAGTGATAACACTGACCTATTGTCATTAAACTTGAATCCTTTGGGTATGAAACCAGTACTATCGGATGTAATCTTTTTAAAATTGGCAACTTGAGGCCCGATTTATTTTTGTGTACACAAAATCTAGCATATTGTTAGAGCTAGTAGATTGTTACTTTATTTCAAACTCTAAAAACACCATTGCCCTTTTTACCACTTATCTCTACCTAACTTGTGATAATTTGCATAATATCTGAAACCTACTTTTGCAAATTGGTCATTTTTGCCAAGATTCATATTCTTTCTGTCAAAATACTCAGGGGTGTGTGAAGCTCAATAATGATCAAATACCTCAATCATATACCCTAGTTAGTACTACCCAGTATAATAAGTATTTACCCAGTAAATATATGGTAAATTATAGAACATCTTTGGCTAATTACCACAGGTAATAAGTAGGTTAATACAGAGAAAGTACATCTGAAATACTCATGGAAATTTTTTTTTTAGTTTTTAATAAGTAGTTTCTATATAATTGCCTACCCACTTTTTACATGTAGTAATTACCCAATAATATGGTGTAATTTACCATATATTTACCAGATAAATACTTAGTAATTAGGTAATTGTAAAAGGAAGGGTTACCACCTCAATCAATTCTAATTCTAAGTGGAGACTAATTTACCGGTCACGTTGTTGCTGCTGGCACTGCTGGTGCCGTCGCGGCATGGTTAGACACAGGTGCATGATCGGGACACGGAGGTAAGAGCAATTATGTGTTTATTTACACAATGGGCAAAGGTACAAAATCGATAGGCAGAAGAGTAATCCAGTACACAGAAAATAGGTCGAGTGATCAGCAAACAGAGTCAGAAGGATAATCCAAAAGGCAGAAGTCAAACACGGAAAGAGAGTCAAAACACAATCAAAACACGGTTATAGAAAAACGCTCGGCGGACAACACTAAGGTTAGTCAAATACTTCGCAATTTGCGCATTCAGCAGTCCTTTAAAACACGCCAAATCAGTCCATGAATGAGAGACACCTGCGTCCCTCTGATTGGCCTGTAGGCTGTGGAGCAGGTGCTCATGGGAGCTGTAGTCCGTGTTTTCTCAGTCGGGATGTGGAAGTGCACGTTTCCACGACAAAGATGAAAAGTGCACCGCACACGTGGCCGAGATTACATAGCGCGCTGTGCGTGAAGTACGGAGCAGGGTATGACATTACCCATATGGCTCTCATGACTCATGTCTGCTGGCAGGGTTTCATGCAAAACCTGAAAGTAATAGGACTCAGAACAAGTAAGCTATATAACAGTAAGATTTGCCACTCTGGTGTGCTGTTCATGTCTTTTCACACAGAAACAAGTACACCTCTGAAAAAGGTTAATAGCAAAATTTCTTTTTTTGTAGTCAAGTCAAGTGGCTTTAATTGTCATTTTAACCATGTACGGGTGACACAGTACATAGTGAAACAAGACAACATTCTTCCAGGACCATGGTGCTACATATAAGACAACACAGAATTACATAGAATGTGCATGTGTGTTATTTATAAAAAAACACAGGACTATATAAAGTGCAAACATTAAAGACAGTGCAAACATTACAAGTGCAATAAAGGAGATAAAGATTAGATGACCATTAGGTGACAATGAGCATACCTAACAATCTGCTTTTTCTCTTTTTGCTTCTCTCTCTTCTCTCTCTCTCTCTCTCTCTCTCTCTCTTTCTGTCAAGCTGCATATGATACTCCTGAGATTCCAGTGACCCTGACCCTTTCTGCTTTCCACACCTGCCTGATCCATCATGGTGTCCTACTCCTGGTTGGAGTCTTCACTTGGAAACCACTTGCTCCTGTTGAGGATGGCACCATATGCCTCAATATACACCTAGAACTGAAGAAGGCGTTGGACTGCTGTCGACCCTGTTACTGAAGTGTGTTAGTTGTAATTGCACTATCCAGTGTGACCCAAATGAGGATGGGTTCCCTTTTGAGTCTGGTTCCTCTCAAGGTTTCTTCCTTTTGTCATCTCAGGGAGTTTTTCCTTGCAAACGTTGCCACAGGCTTGCTCATTAGGGATATATATAGATAAATTTATAGATTCATAAGTTTATATTCAGAATATATATATTTCTGTGAAGCTGCTTTGTGACAATGTCTCTTGTTAAAGGTGCTATAAAATTCAATTGAATTGAAAAGATGGTGCGACAGAAGAAAGTGCAGTGCTAAAAACATACATGTGCAAAAACTGCAGAGGTAGTGGAATGTAATCCTTTGAGTTTGTATATGTAAGTTCAGTCCCTGAGTATTAAGGACACTTGGCTTGGGGGCTTGGGGGACAAAACTGTTGCACAGTCTGGTTGTGAAGGCCAGAATGGTTCGGTACCTCTTGGCAGGAGGGTAAAGAGTTTGTGTGAGGGGTGTGTGGGGTCCTCCACAATGCTGGTTTCTTTGCAGATGCAGCGTGTGTTGTAAATGTCTGTGATGGAGGGAAGAGAGACTCTGATGATCTTCTCAGCTGTTCTCACTATCTGCTGTAGGGTCTCTCAAGCAGATTCAGTGCAGTTTCCATATTAGCTATTGATGCAGCTGCTCAGAATGCTCTCGATAGTCCCTCTGTAGAAAGTGATGAGGATGGGTGGTGGGAGATGGGCTTTCCTTAGCCTTTGCAGGAAGTAGAGATGCTGCTGGACTTTATTGGCTATGGAGCTGGTGTTAAGGGACCAGGAGATTTTCACTTCCCGGTGAACACCAAGGGATTTGGTGGTTTTGTTGATCTACACAGAGGATCAGTCAATGTTCAGTGGAGAGTGGTCACTCCGTGGTCTCCTGAAGTCAATGACCATCTCTTTTGTTTTGTCCATGCTCAGAAACAGGTTGTTGACTTTGCTCCAGTCTGTTAGCTGCTGCACCTCCTCTCTATATGCTGACTCATAGTTCTTGTGGAGGTGACCCACCACAGTCAAATTTCATCTGTATCAATATCATCAATTTCATCAATATCGATGATGTGATTTGAGCTGTGCATTGCTGCACAGTCACAAGTCAGCAGAGTGAACAGTAGTGGACAGAGCACACAGCCCTGGGTTCCTCCAGTGCTCAGTGTGGTGGTGCTGGAGATAGTGCTCTCAATCTGGACTGACTGAGGTCTCAGTCAGAAAGTCCAGGATCCAGATGCAGAGAGTAGTGTTCAGGCTCAGCTTTCCAATCAGGTACTGAGGAACGATTTTGTTGAATGCTGAACTGAAGTCTATGAACAGCATTTGTACATATGTGTCTTTATTATCCTAGTGGTTGAGGGCCAGATATAGAGTGGTGATAATGGTGTCTGCAGGGGGTAGGGGGTCCAGTGAGGGAGACAGCAGGGTCTTGATGTGCCTCATGATGAGCCTCTCAAAGCACTTCATGATGCTGAGTGTGAGTGCCATGGGGTAGTCAAGTCAAGTCAAGTCAAGTCAAGTCAAGTGTCTTTTATTGTCATTTCAACGTATACATGTGGTACAGTGTACA